>SNQN01002711.1:5288-69998 GCA_008642245.1 Bassia scoparia | reverse complement strand
GGAAGCAATGCGGCATAACCTTGACTTATACCGGAGATCCGGGGCAATGCCTTACTACGGCCAACAAATTTTACAAGCTCAGGTGTCCAGGGAATACAACAAAAGGGTGAATCATCGACCTCTCCAGCTGGGTGATTTGGTTTACGGAAGATGGAGTCCACTGGTCGGGCCAAAGAAGAGGGCAAGCTAACCCCTAATTGGAAGGACCGTATCGAATTTGCGAGTGCTACGTGATGGGCTACAAACTGGAGGACGCAAATCAACAAGCTGTCTCACCCTTGAACACCGATAATCTGAAAAAGTATTATGTTTGATCTGCAAGTGTAAGCACACTAGCAGAAGTTGGCCAAGCGGCCTTGTAATTTTTTGAAGTAAGATTGAATGAAAGCCTTCAATACTTTGAACTTCAAAATGTTGTGTTGATATCTTATCAGGGGAAAATTCCCCTCCTCTTACATTTCAAAGACCCTCAAAACGAGGCACAGAACCCTCAAAACGAGGGCACAAGACCTCAAACGAGGGCACAAGACCCTCAAAACGGGGCACGTATTATTATTCCTACGCAATGTCTAATCACGTAGACGATATTATAATCGTAACGAAATAAGATACTAAATTCATAGCTCATAAATGAGCCCATAGCCTTAGGTAATATATTTACAGTTGTAAATTACGTAAATTTCATATACTTAAAGGCTTTCGAGAAAATTTTGATTTGCAAGGGGCAAGTGACCCACAATGGCTAAGGCAAATGCCATTTAAAAGGTAATGGCCTAAAACTTGCAAAGGGCAAGATGTAATCATACGAAGTGTATGATCCTAACTTGCGAAGGGCAAGACGTTTAACCTGCGAATGTAGGGTTTTTCCACTTGCGAAGGGCAAGATGTTTTTAACTTGCGAAGGGCAAGGTGGTTCTAACTTGTGAAGGGAAGGTGTTCTTAAACTTGCGAAGGGCAACAGATCGTTAGTTCCGAAGGGACAAGGAAAACCTTTGGGAGAACTAGTCACTCAATCTCCAAGTTTAGGGCAATCAGTATGATTGATTGACTTGACACCCTACTAGGTCTCAAGTCAATCAATTCTTTGTCACTTATAACTTAGAGATTTCGTGGAAAAACACAACATTGATGATCAGGTGGGAGGTGCGAAGGTACACTTCAGTGTATCCACCTATTTCTATTCGCATGGTTAAGGCTTGCTACTAAACTGCGAAGGCAGATTTTGTCTACCTGTGAGTTATCTGCGAAGGGCATTAGATTTGTAAATCTTTCCAAACCTTGGGAGTTTTGCAAAAGACTTACAGGGGCAAAAGGATGTGCGAAGGGAGTAAAAAGAAAAAGGCAGACATCAAACATGCGAAGAAAGAGATATCAAGACAGTTAATAGCAAAACTGGCAAATGCCTACTTGATTATCATGCGAGCACAGGAGGCTTCGCAGAATAAATAGTTTTACAGCAATGTGAAATTGTTCAAGTTACAAAAATTTTACAAGTCAGATAGTTAAATAAATATACAAAGTCATCGATGAGTGGAAGCAAAAGGAAGCTAAGGCGAAGGCTGGAGGAGAGTCGAAGGCCTATCTTAATCGTCATCTTCAACTGATAGATGAAATTTGGTTGAGGCTTTTCAGGGCGAGGAGGCTTCATTTTGTCGATGAGGGCACACTCTTTCGACGTAGTTCAGCCGCTCTTCGAGCACTGCATAAGGGTAATCATCCTTGATGGCTGTACTCCCAAGCATCGGCGATGAGGGCTCTCATCTCTTTGATCCCCTTATCTTCGCATCTGTCACCTTCTTCTCCACTGCTTTGTAAAGCTGTATGCTCCAACTGAAGCTTGGAAGAGTGGCAAGAAGTCGAAGCGGCTCCTTCGCCTTGCGAAGTTCTTTCGTCATATTTAGCCTTCAGCTCAGCTTTCAACTTGGTCTTGCTGGCTTCTAGCTCTGTTTACCTTCGCAGCAACTGCAGCGTCGAAGCGAGACTTCTCCTCCGCAGCAGACTTTGACTTTTCAGCTTTGAGAACTTCAAGCTCATCTTTCGCCTTCTTGTAGACTCGAAGGCTTGGGAATAGCTTCGCTGAGTCTCCGCCAGCTCGATCGACAATCTCCAGTTCGCCTCGGAGTTATCGAGAGCGATGGCAGTTGTCTGCTGCTGGATATTAAGTTGGGCTTCGGTAACAGCAGGTCCTTTTAGCTTCGCCTCTCGACGGTAATGCGAATAGCCTTCGCCAGTCGTCTCTACCCTCACCTGGCTGCGAAGGAAAGGTTAAAGTGGAAAGTTAGTTGATGCAAAGGAGGATAAAAAATCAAAATTTAGCTAAGTGTTGAAGAAATGTTAGCCTCCGCCAAGCATCCTTCGATGGCTCCAGCAGAAGCCTTTCGTCGAGTCCACGCAAAGTGTCTCGATATTCCGAAGGAGCACACTTCACCATCTCCCTTAGCATTTTTCGTTTTTGAGAGCTGGGAAGTTCTGCGAAGCTCTGAGGAATCGATCCTTCCTCTTCATCAATCCGGTTTCGTCCTTCTCCTGGTCGTTCGCCATGTCCTCCGCCACTGTGGGATGTTTTTGGGCGAAGAACTTCCTCAAGCCAAGGTCTGGATCCTTGTCTGGCTTCGCCGTTGGAGCACGTGGACCCTTGGAAACGGCGGAGAGACCAAAGGAGGGACGATGTTGTCATCGTTGATATTAAACTTGGAGAAGTCATATCTTCGATGCTTCCCACATATTCATGGTGGGGGAAGAGGTCTGTTCGACTTCAGCTGCTGACGACTAGCAGCTTCGTTCGCCATCACCTTCGATGTCAACGAATTCTGCAAAGACAGAAGGACGAAGGTCAGGGTCCAACTCAACAGTTTCAGAACATCACTTAAGTTCAGAGGGTATCTGTTTTGAGCGAAGGGGAGTATCATGGGAACTCCTGACCTTCGCCCATAAGTTGTTAGCATAATTTAAGTGCTCACGTCGTGTCAGCAGCGAAGGGCACCTCCTGAAGGGGAGATACGGAGAAGGCCTCTGGTGCTTCGACGGAGTACAGCTTCATGCGAAGAAGCCTTTCCTTTGGCACCAGAATGAGAAACTGCTGGTTCTCGACCTGGAGTAGCGAAGCTCTCCCAACCTCGCCAGGTCATCAGAATCGACCCTTACAACTCCGGCGAGCCCCTGTGGTAGGGTTCCTTCGCGGAGTAGCTTTCTTGTTGCGACCGTCTCGTCGCTTGATCTTCAGTATAACCTCGAAGGCTTGGGAAGATCTAAAACACAAGAAAAATAAGCAAGTGTTAGTTCTTCAAACAAGAGACAAATAACCTTCGCAACTGTGTCAAAATATGTATGTTCGCGAAACTCCCTTGAAAGACAAGAGAAGTTGCGACGTACACCTCAGTGAACACCTAGATTATGTTCGACAAAATGTTCATGAGGATATGCGAAGAAGAATCCAAGCAAACGCCGAAGTGTACCTTCGCAGATACCCAACTAACTGAGGACTTGCGAACGCACACCTCAGTGTATCCTGCATTTCTCTTCGCCAAAACATCAAAGAGATGTGAAGAAGAATCCAAGCAACACTGAAGTGTACCTTCGCAGATACCCCAATAACTGAGGGACTTGCGAACGTACACCTCAGTATATCCTGCAATTTCCCTTCGCCAAGACATCAAAAAGATGCGATGAAATTCTTAAGGTAAGCACTGAAGTGTACTCTCGCATGTACCCCAACCAACTGAGGGATTTGCGAACGTACCCTCAGTGCACCCTGCTCTTTTCATTTGCCAAAGTGATTACCGAGAAGTGCGAACGTCACACTCGCGAACAGGTTTATCATGTGAGTACTGAAGTGTACGCTCGCACTACCTCCAGTTAATATGGTAAGAGAGTAGCTGCGAAGCAAAATCAATACCCCTGCTGGAGTGCACGTTCGTCAGTTCCCCAAATAGCAATCTAGTTATCGAAGAGAAGGTTTGCGAATAAAAACCCAGTAAACACTGGAGTGTACGTCGCAAGTTCCTCAACTGAAAGTATGAAAAATTTGACTAAAGTGTTAAGAAACTTACAGCACGGTCTTTATTTTCTCTTTAAGGCTGCGATACCTAGCCTCCGCAGCGATGGCATCGTAGTCTTTTTGTTCCATCTTGCCTTTTGGATGTCAGGTAATCTGTTGTAAGCAGCCTCTGCGAAGCAAGGACAAATCAAAAGGTTAATACTAGCGAATGCAAGAAAGTTCAACATGAAGAAATGCGAAGCTACTCTTTCTTCCTAGAGCCATCCATCAGTGAGAAGGCCATAAGAAAGTCCTTGTTCACGAAACTCGTAAATGGAGCCAGTATCTAGGGAGATGATCCTTGGTTTTTCCATCTCAAGGATCACTGGCTTCGAGGTGAAGTATTTCATTTGCTTCTCCTCGTTTTCTGTAAGGGTTCCAACTGTGATTCTTCACGAATTGGGGTTTCTTGCCCAAGGCTGCCAGATTTTACTCTCTTCTCTTCGCCAGATCGAAGGTAGAAGAAGTCAGTCTTCCAGACATTGAAACTTATTTGGTTTGTCGAAGGCTGTCATGAAGCTTCGCGGTTGGGCCAACTGATACCAGCATATAGGCACTTGTTATTTTTGCTCAAAGTGTGCATCGCCACAAATACACGAAACTGAAGGGGAGTATCCTCTCGCCTTACAAGTGCGAAGTACCCCAAAATGTGAACCAAGGTTGGGTGTCAACTGTGATAGGCCTATCCATAGGCAGCTAGAAGGTGGTGGAAAATCGGCGAACCGGCACCCTCAGTCCAAGGTCACCACATTTTATATATGGCGAAGGTCCCTCTGGTGCATCCACGATGCGGTCCCCCTTCTTGGGGATTATTAGTTCGAGGCCGCCCTCGAATGCCTAACATGTACAGTATGCTGCTTTGTTCGCAGCCAATTCTGCGATCCAGCCCTCTCGAACCTTGAAGGATTCGGGAGTTGGGTAGTTGCGAGGTTTCGCAGGACGATCAGTTTGAAGGTTCCCCTCAATGAAGATGTCCTCATTAGAACATCCAAGCTAAAATGTTCGGGAATAATATCGTAGGGTCATTGTCCAAATGCGAGTCGAAGGACCTTCGCCAGATCTTTCATGTCTACTACTACTGCCAGGACCCAGGCAGTTTGTTTCACCCTTGCATATTAAAATCCTGCACAAGGAGAAAATTATTGATGGGTATGTATTCAGGATGGGTTCGCAAAAATGATATTGGGAATCGAAGAACCCTGGGTCTCAACAGATCCTGGAGATGTTGCCTGGGCTCCCCGAAGCCCCCACATCCGACTTAATAGGGCTCAATGACGAGACGAAGCCATGTTTATTACTTTGTAAAAAAGAATGAGAAAAATCAAAATTTCAAAAAAAACTATACCTTGAGTCGACGAATCGAAGACTGAGACGAAGGAAACAAAGTCGAAGAGAGAATCTAAAGACTTGAGAACAGCGAACCTCAACCGCGAACTTGGAAGCTTTCACTTGAGTCGAAGAAGAGAGAGAGAGCTAAAGGAGTTCTAGGAGAGGAGAGAGTAAATTCAGAAATTTATTCTTCACCAACCTTTTCTCTCTCCTCCCTACCCCCTATTTATAGGAAAGATTAGGGTTTGGTGGGCTTGAGTTTCGAATTTGAAATTCGAAAAATGAGCGGGAAAAGCAGGAAAGCCCAATCATTCTTGGGCCTGGATTCAAAGCCCAATTCAAGGAAGGCTGATGGGTTGACTGAGGTCTGAAGGTTTACTCCAAAGCAAAATAGAGTCTTTGGTAGGATTTCCGAGATCCAAGGTGTTCTGATCTGGCACGAAAATCAGGATTTATACCAGTTGTGGCTCAAGTCCCAAGAAATGGGAAACTGTCCAAATCCTGGCACCACTTTCGAGGTTGGGAAAAACCTTCAACTTACCTGACTAAGGCGATGACAAAAATCAAGAAGTGGGTGTACTCCTTGCAAGGCTCGAAAATCGAGGAAACCTCATTAGAGGAAATGGACGCAGAAATCGAGGAAAGCTCTCGTGTCCAAATTTGAAATCAAAATGTTTGTCAAACCTCCTAATACAAGCGTATTGGGAGCGTTTGAGGGGCAAATGATTGTGCACGTAAAGCCACGTGTCGTGTTTTGCGTGGTCGAGAAAATCGACTCAGCATTGATTCTCGTGACACGTGTCAGAAGCCGAGAGGTAAATGGCCCGTAAATATTCAACGGGAAACCGGTCGATCACCGTAAAAGAAACAGCTTAAGCAAGCAAAACAGGTAAACCGAGGCACGGGATGGTGACAAGTGTCACACATCCGAGCCTCAAGGGGTAAGGCAAAAGCCTATAAATACCCTTGAGAGGCATCATTTTACACACAATTTTACATACTTTGAGAGCATTGAATTCATACTTAAGCAAGTATAGGACTTTATCTCTCTAACTTCTCTCTAGATAGCTTAGCATTTATTACCTCCTCCTCCCGTTACTTACTTAGCATCGGAGGGGAGATAATCCAAAAGGATTATTCTCCTTCTTGCAGGTGCTAAGGCGTCTCGAGGAACGTGAAGTGCCAAGCCATCCCGAGGTTCCAAGACCAAGATCAGCTCTCTTGAGGTAGCATAGAAGGAAGCTCCACCCATCTTCTAACCCTGAAGCGGAGGAATCTTGTAACGATCCAAGCGGAAAGTGTTACAACACCCTAGGAATACAGCTACGAGATATGATTTGTAAGCTATACAACTAACAACTATATAGTGCTTTAATTTAATTAGTTAATGAAAGATGGTGTTCAATACATAAGGTTCACAATTGTGAAATTTAACAAAAAAAGTAATGTGAAACTTAGTATTTTTCGAAATTTGTACAAGTACACTTGTATGTCTAGTATTTGTGGAAGAAGCTTAGTCTATTATTAATTGGTAAGTGTTCAAGTTAAGAGAATGATAACATTAAATACAATGACGTAATAGAGATAATAAAGAATTACTATTATTATCCACTTTGCAAAGAGACTTCAAAGAATGCCGAACCATTTACGCGGAAAAATTTTATAGTAAGTAGGGTTAAAAAGTTTAGTCATCAATAAATAGAAAAGGTACAAATAAAACAAGTTTTACGAGGATCAAATCAATTATTCGAAGTCATAGACAATAAAATTGAAGTGGATTGAAGTCGTCATAATTGAATTATTGTAAACAACCAACAATAAACATAACTCCAAAATAGAACTAAATGTAATGCCACTTGGTTAAATGTCAAATTAGGATACAAATAGAACCAAATTGTAACACCACTTGGCTAAATTGTCAAATTAGGAAATAAACTAAAAATTCACTGAACATTCTCTACTCCTTGCGTCAGACCAAAAGGGATTCAGCTATATGTCTTCTTCAATTCGTCCCTCTGAATGAATAAAAAAAAGTCCGTGACTTGAAATTATTTTCTAGAGCAATATCCCGCCTGAATTCCATCACTTTCTTCCATATAAGCTGCAAACATATTAGCGACTTTCATCAATTGTATTGAACACTAATCCTCTAAATTAGATGAATGATCCTAAAAACGAACTAATCAATTGTAGTGAACACTAATCCTCAAAATTAGATAAATGATCCTAAAAATTAAACCAGTAAACTCAGTTTTTACAAAACTTTAGAAAACCAAATGTACTCATAAATACAATTTGACCCTTTTAGTTTAAATATGATCTTTTAAGTCGAAATATTTTTATACACTTTTCATCTTCTACAACGTATATACCTCAACCTATTGTCAAAGATGACCTATGGCGTATCAATGTCGCCACCACAAGCTTCGTTAATATACCACATGCACCATCAATATGATTCAAACCCAGAAAATAACAACAAGTGTCAACAACACTGCATAACATATCAATGATTATCAAAAAAGTGAAAAACTAGCTTAGATAATAGAAACTGAATTTCTATGCCACTAATTTTTTTTAGATTTATCAACATACAAAAGAACATCCAAAATATTTCTTGACATTAATACAAAATTTTGGTTTACATAATCATTAAGAGTTGAACATATTGAAATAATTCATACAAACATAAAAGATAAAATGAAATTGCAATTACTTTAAAATAAAACATCTCCAGAAGCTATTAACTTAAAATGAAATTTCATTGTCATTTCTACAACTACGTACTTATCACCGATGTGGTTGTCACTCTAACGTTGTTGGAGGAGAGCTGCCAAAATAAGGACGAAAAATGTTCGGCGGAGGAGAATCGCCTTAAAAAAAACAACGGAAAAACATTCACTCGGAAAAGACTGATGTTGATCCCATGATTCCCATCTACCAATCTCGCCTTGTTTGATTTGTAATTACTAATTGCACTGTACGCTAGAAGGCCAGGGCACCATCAATTAACCATTGCAAGTCACTACGTCTTGGTAAGCCATCTTGAAAAGCTACCATCTCGTTTTCTGGATCTCCCCATGAAGTAATTACATTACATTAGCATAGGGAAAATGATTGAGCAATTCTAAGGGTTGACAACCCTCTAAAACACAAGAGAATAAAATATTATTATATTTGTAATAAATTAGAGAGATGATTTATAAAATAAAGTTTTAAAGTTTTCTTGACCAAGAAAATTCAATATTGAGAGGGTAACCAACCCTTAGAGTCACCCTATCACTCCCCTTGGCAAAGCTATAGAC
Organism: Bassia scoparia; assembly: GCA_008642245.1. Taxonomy (NCBI): domain Eukaryota; kingdom Viridiplantae; phylum Streptophyta; class Magnoliopsida; order Caryophyllales; family Amaranthaceae; genus Bassia; species Bassia scoparia. The sequence goes on along the minus strand of SNQN01002711.1, from coordinate 61,328 downwards.
TTCTAGTAATGGACTAATGGGAGCGCAAGCTCCAACTACTATAGGAATAATGTCCTATTTCTTTGGATTTAATTTTATTATACTTGATACTTTGGTTAAGTTCATCTCATTGTCATTATTAAGTTTAGTTTAGTTAAAGTTCGATTTAGTCCAAAATAACAATATTCTAGCTAGAAATATCTAACATTATAAATTTATAAATTATAATCACCTCAAGATCTAATACTTCGCATTAACGATGATAACCAAGTACGTACAATTCAAGCTCAAACTAGGCCAACTAGCCCCACTTTTAATTCATATGAGGACAAACTACAGATTGGGCAGTGAGTAGGATGGAAGAGTGAGATGACCATGCAAATATTGTAAAATCAAATTGACGTACTCGGTATTTATTGAATTAATTTTGCTATTTGTGTGTGACTATTATTTGGTGTGATTTTTGAAAAGCGTCCTTTTGTACGTCAATGACAAATTGACAATAATCTTTTTATTGGTTAGACTATGTATCTTCTTTTCGACTTTTTTTTCATTTCAATTCAATTTAGTCCACTCTAAAAATATATATACTATAAATAACCTAATACAACATAAAAATAAAAAAACGTAAGTAAAGTCTGACACTTATTTATTGAAAGTAGAGAGTCTAGAGACTAACCTACCCTAATCCATAATTAGTAAGAAAGTACCAGAAGATGTGAGGTGTAAATACGGTTGCAGCTTAATTAAACTACTTTTATGAGTTGGATGATAATTACAAGGGAAGATATTATTTAAGGCATGTTTATTTGATAAAATTTCGATGTATATATGAAATGAGTAATAGTTTAAATTACTATTTCTAATCTAAAGTTTTGCAATCATCAATTGAAATTTGGTGTTTTAAACCTAATTTAATTAAATTACTATTTTTTTAGTAAGTCATAATTATTGTTTTCAAATGGTAACATAATTCTTTCTTTTGTATTGCCATTATAGACAAGTGGAAACAAGCAAAACCCGATAATTTTATCTATCCCGTAATCATTTTCAATTTAAATTCATGCTTTTTAAAATATAATACAATTATGTATTCATCTTATTTTACTTATCTAACGAGTAATCCTTTTTATTTCTAATGAATAAGCCGGACTCTAAAATATCCCTTGTCAATCAAGTAATCCTTTTTAAACTTTGGTTGGTTTATGACGAATGAAGATGAAACCTAACACATCATCCTCGATTTTGGTGTAATTAGCAATAGTAATTGTTAATTTGAGTAGAAAGTTTTCGTGTAAGAAAACTTGTGCTTAGTTGTAAGATTGAAATTGAGCAGCAGCAATAAGTGTTTAGTCTTCCCTTTTAAAAAGGGGAGTTGAAGTTGATGAATGGCGTAACAGCCTGTATGGCTGTATTATTGAGGTGGGGTGGGGCCACATATCCCCCACGCCCTAAACCCTCAATCTAGTCATATTTCCCGTAGTCCCCACTCTCTGGTCTCTCTAGTCTCTAGTCTCTACTACGTCGTCTTATCCCAGCTCTCAAGTCTCAAAAGCCATGTGAATATGTGATTTTGATTTTTGGGTCAAATTACCAATTACGCGTTTTGGCCACACTATTCCCACGCCCGGCCTACCACCAGTTTCATTTTTTCCCCAACCTCCGACACATCCCTCGTTTTCACGTACTCACATTCCTCATTCCTCCTCTCTCATTCACTCAATCCCCTCATCCATCCCTTGCCGCCCTCCGTCTTCTCGGATGGTATATGTATATGTGACTATGCTCTGACCGTATGATCTAGGGCAGACTAACTCCCTCGTCTTTTGCTCGACGTACTACAAACTCATCTGATGCTACCACGTTACTACTGACTAGTCTTCCGTATGTTAACGTACTTACCACTGCATCCGTCTTTACGTCTTTAGATACTCGCTGCTACGACGTTACTAGTCTTCAATATACTAACGTACTTACCACTGCATGTTTGCATCCGGCCGTCTTAAGATAGTCACTAAATGCTACACTATATTTTACAATGTCACACATAACTTCCAATGTTTATATTTATAATTACACTAATCGTAATATTTACATGGAAATTTTTCGAAATAACCCTTTAAAATGTGACATTTGCGAAAAAAAACATTTTAAAGTCTTTATTAAAAAAAATAAAAAATCATACTCTCAATTTTTTGCGAGAAAAATCTTAACTGAAAAAATCATAATTGAACATACAAGGTGAATAGTGTTTGTTTTACAAATATAGCAGATTATTTAAGACAAAGAGAAGTATATAGAATAGTCTCCTAAACATTTTTATATGGACATTTCCCTCATCCACTCATCCCATTATCATTTCCATGCCTCCATTTTTTTTGGATGATTCTATTCGGGTATGTGATTATTGTATGACATAGGTTCAACCAACTCGTCTTTCCTTTGACGTAATACACATTCATATGTGACAGATTGACGACGGTACAGCGTTACTAGTACGTCTTCCTTTGTTATGTATGTAATCTAAACATTAATGATGTAGAAAATTGATATATGTTACGACATCATCTTTGATCTAATATACGGAGTATTTTCTTAATTTTTTTATTTATGTATTATGGAGGAAGTATTACTAGTAAACCCTACCTTGTGGTCGCATTTTCTCATATATCACTTGCTAACAAAATTGGTCTTACTGCTGCTTCACTTCACGAGATAGTAACTTGAGCATCAAAGAGATAGAACAACATTACGTCCTTGGATAATTTTCTCAAAAGTTTATATGTTAATAACATGCCGCAATGATTTTATTTGGATAAGGATGATAATGAGCCTGACCTATTGGTGAACAATTCGAGCTCGATTCAGTTAAAACTCAACTAAAACTCGACTCGAAATCTTTACGAGTCAAGTTGAGTTATGACAAACTCGRCTCAAAAGCTCGTTGTAGACACCTGAAAATGTGTCTCCCCAAATGAGTAATCCGTGATGAAACATACCGCGTCTCGCGTTTGTTTCGAATCCGAAAAAAGAGCTTTGAATTCACAAAAGTTGGAAATAGCGAGGTTACTCGGAAATATGAGCAAAGGTCAAAGGCAAGGCAAAAATATTTCTTTCGGTTTTCAAAGTTTTCAAAGTTTTCAAAGGTTTTCAAACAAGTTATACCGGCGGTTCTCATTCTCATCATGACGTCATATTTTTCTGAATCCGCCAGTATTTTTAATATTTTTTTTGATTCTATGATTTTCTATGAATTTTGCAATGTTTAAATACGCAGAATACGCAGAAAATACGTGAATAATTAGAAAATACGCGGAATGTTCTAGAAACGTACTTTCTTGCGAAAGGAGGCGTCTAGAATAATCCGTAAATCTTAAGAAAATCGAGACGTATATGGCAAAGAATTTTCCGAATCAAAATATTTCAGGACTTTTAGGAAAAATATAACGCTTTGAGGAGCGTATATACGCTGAGGAAGCGCGTATACGCTGCCTTTGAGCGTATATACGCTGCCCCCAGCGTATATACGCTCCTCAGCGTATTATACGAGATGCAACTTTCCATCACAGATTATAGCCATTGAAGAAGCGTATATACGCTGAGATGAGGTATATACGCTCCTCATGAGCGTATATACGCTCATCTCAGCGTATATACGCGAGGGTTCCTTGCTCGAAATTTGCCTGCTGCCTATAAATACTCCCTTGCCTTGCTCAGTCCGACACAGCTCTCACACAACACAATTCCCGAGACATTACGCTACTCTCTCTCTCTCTCTCTCTCAACACTCTAACACATTCGTTTTGAATTCAAAGCATCGATTCTCTTTCGAATCAACAAGCGAAAACAAGGTTGAATTCGAGATTACTCACCAATAATTCTCTTTCACTTTCTTTTAACTTGATTAATAACTATTCGAGTTTGACTAATAATAAACATGTAGAAACTCACTTTTTAATCGTTTCATGTAAATATGTAGGATTTTCTTAATGTTTTCATTGTTTTGTTTTTCTTTCTTTTGATCGTTTTCATTATTATTATTACTTGTCAATACTAACGATTCTTATTCTTGTATAGCGATTCAAGGCGAAAGATTCAATGCGCTCGTTTCTTCATCATGAACTAACAATGTTTTGTTTTTTATATATAGCGATTTAAGGCGGAAGATTCGTTTTGCTTCGTTTTACAAACTACCTTTGTTTTGTTTGCAGATTCAGGGTAAGATGAGTTGTATATATATCTTGAAGTTCATATACTTCAATTGTCATTGTTGCATAACTTGTATATATTTTGCTAAACAAAGACCGGAATTATGTGAATCACTTTAAAGTCAGATTAACTATGGACAATCGTTTTTAGGCACCGTTTTAACATGATTAAACAAAGTGGTCACGATTTCTAGTTAGGTACTCTTGTGCATAAAGAAACATACTCACTAGAATTTTTAGGGCTAGTGCGTTTCTAAGGTTGCGATATGTAAGTTGTGTGCATCCAATAATCGTGTTTAATGGAATTACATAGAGCCGAGTAGAGGCCGCTACAGCGGGCGAATTGGGTTACAGATCTGATTCGTACCATTCCCCGAACCCACGACTGGTTACTTGATTGGACGCGGCCATTGTTTTGGCACCAACGTTTCGGGCGTCCTCGAATAACCTTTCTAGCAGGCGGTGGCGATTCCCCTTACTCGACAACACTACCCCAACACTCACGTGCGGGATTCCGGGCTCAACCACGCACAAGCACCTCGATGTAGCCAACCGCGCGCACCGCTATACGCTGAGGGCGCGGCCCACGTCCTACAATTTGGCGACTTCACTGGGGATAATCACCGTTAGGTGAAGTGGACAGACTTGAAAAGTCTCGTAATTCCATCATCACGTTTATTGATTTTGCATTTTTGCATGTGACCTTCCGAATAATCGCGCCTTAGGCTCCTTGGTCTCACATGAGCATGTTCTATGCTCGAGACTACCATAAGGGGGGATACTACCTGTGTTCATTGTTGTTAATTGATCGCCATGGCTAAGGCAAGTCCTATCCCGCCCATGCGTGTGTGCATGTTACTGATACGTGTGCATAAGGGTATCTTGGCCATACATCGCTAATTGCAATGTGTGAAAACTGGACCAAGCTCTACCCTTAGTGGTTACCTCTCTGACTTAACCTAGACGACACATAGTTGACTTGTCATCATGTCTTGTATATATGTGTATGTATGGGCCTAGCCATTGTATATCTAAGACCTTAACACAACACTTTCATATAGTCCATGGTCATCTTTTATTCACATCATGCATTTCATAGCCCATAGTGACTTTAGTTGACCTCTGCCTTAGTCTGTGACCATAGTTCACTAGGACTTTGTCCTTCGAGCTCTTGACCTTAGTCCACACAGACTTTGACCCTAGTCTTGACCTTGACCATTAGAGTCCACATAGACTCTGATCTTAGGTCTTTGACCCTTGACTACTAGGGTAGGCACAGACTTTGACCTTAGACGTTGACTTTAGACTCCATTAGGATTGACCTTGCATTCAGCCAACACAGGCTCGACCTCTAGGCGTGACCTAACCACTTAGACATGTGCATACATTCTCACGTCGTTTGTGCCCTTTCAAAAAAAAAAAAACAAAAAAAAAAAAAAACAAAAAAAAAAGCAAAAAATTCCACAAATTCAAAAAAACAAAAAAAACAAAAAAAAACAAAAAAACGAAAGGCACCTTGCATTCATACATTCATTCTACATTCATACTAGAAAGACATGAACCATGGAATATAGGACATCATTGCATCTGCATTCATAGTGTTCAATAATGACCAAGGAAGTTCACTAAGGGTTTATTTCTTTTTGAAACAGGGTGAAGTCGTCTCCAAGCCTTTGCTCGACCCAAAGAATTTGAGCCCTCAGCCCAATACAAACCTAGCCTTCCTCTAACCTTCATTGATCCCTCAGCCCAATCCAACCTAGCCTTCTCCAACCTTCATCATCACTACACCACCTCAGCACAATCCAAAAACCTAACCTTCTCCAACCTTTCACACCCATCAGCCCTAACACCACAAAATGGCCTCCCAACAGAAAAGCTCCAAAAGCTTACCGAGCAGTTCAACAGCTTGAAGCTCAAATCAAGGAGTTGACTTCAGGTCCTCCTTGGACCAAACTGTTTGAAAAGCAATCAAAAAAAAGCCACCGACCCTACCTCTACCAAGACCAAACTCCTCTTGACCCCAACTTGCAACCAAACTGCCAAAGAATTTCTCAGCCGAAGACGACCCAAGTTCAAGCCAACTGATGACCCTCGATTCCATTAAAGGGATTTAAGACCACCATGTACTTAAAGGATTGACCTGCCCTTGTTTCCAACGGTCTTTCCCCTTTCCTTGAACCGATATGTCAGAAGTGGTTCTTTTCACTCCTGAGAAGAAAATAGCTACTTGGGAAACATCGTCCACGCATTCATGGCAAGAACAGTAACATTCAGACCCAAACATCCTTCCGAGAGCTTGAAATCCTTAACCAGGGAGAGAACGAGGGTTCACCACCTATCTGACTAGATGAGAGAGGTGCTCCACCCTAGTCTCCGCTCCTATGAAGAAGAGAATGGCAAGACCTTCATTTCTAACCTCCCAGCCAGAATACAAAGATCATCTCAGTATCGAGGCTTACCACATTCGCAAAGGTCTACGACATTGAGTGGACATAGAGAATGACCTTCTGCAATTCACATGAGTCAGAGTCTTAGCTGTAGGATCGAGTCGGAGAGTCCCTTCCCTAGACTATGTATCTTTTCTTTTTCCATTCGAGTCTATTCATTAGGTTTAGGATCAAATCTGCCAATCAGCCCTAATGTAATAAATTCTTTTATTTTTTAATAAAAGTTTCTTTTGTCCATTTTCTTTAGCCTCCATATAGTTTGTGCTTCTAAATTTAATGGAATCAAATAATGATCGACCTCACAATTCAATGGACATTGCCAAGAGAGGCCTTCTTTCATAGCTCCACAAAACAACCTCTTCCTCCATTTCCCTTCATCATATCAAAATCCCTTGCAACCCTTGAGCCATAAACACTATCATTCAGCCTATCATTCTTTCATCACCCACATCGACCTAACCCTTTGGACCAAACGTGCGTAGGAAAAAGCACTGTGCAAAGAAAAAAAGAGAGAAAAATAAATGGGCAAAAAGCAAAAGCAAAAAAAATCAAAGTTCAATGCCATCATCACAAATCCAAATCAATTCCAATGCAAATCCAAAGTTCAAAGCCCAATTCAAAAAGAAAAAGTCTAAAAGCACACTGCGCACGTGGGATCATCGAGCCTTTTTCACAAACTCAACCACAACCTCACATTACAACCACAAAACCCTCTCACACGAGGCATGTCCAAATCATCAAACGAGAACTACGACGGCTGATTCCAAAAGGATACGTAGGAAGCCTCTTCTCGAGGTCCGACCAATTCTGAGGTCATCATATGTTGATTCTCTTAAAGTCAGAAGCACAGATTCCTAGTGTAGAACCCGACATAGACTCGATTTGAACCTAACATCATCTACCCAACCACATCAATCCCCCGTTTACTTACCCTTAGTCACAAATTTTAGCCTTGTATTTCTTGACCTTTTAGCCTATTCTTTCATACACCTTAAGGGGCTCTCCTCAACTCATCTTAGGCTACACTCTGCATCATTCATCAGCATTCTCCTCAAGCATCGCATTGCAGCATCTCCATAGTTCTCTCCTCATGCAGCATTCAGCTCAAGTTACTGATTTGGCAAATCAAAATCACATCCTCACACACTCATACATCCAAATCATAAGCAACATCTACATCTCACAATACAGCAAAACCTCACCAATACACACCAACACAACAGCAATCACACTCCAGACCACTGAAAGCCATACTGGGCTACACCCACAAAAACGACACCACAAACACAAGCCACTAATACACCACACACCAACCCCAGGGGAAAAAACCTACATACACACAGCATCCATAATCGACTCTGAGAGCTAACACTCCCCACCTAAACAACAGTAGTCTACTTCCTTGTCATTTCATGCAATAGATCTAGAATAGACTTGCATTACGCAGCGCTTCATAAGCATCATCATGCATTGAGTATACATACATCATCATGCATATGCATCCTGCACAACACCTTACATTGCACATTGCACATTGCATAAACCACGAACACATTGCACATTGCACATTGCACATTGACCACCTCAGCACGAGGCTAGCCCATCTTACATGCATTTGCCTGCACATGCCTATACGCATTCTCGCTATACGCGAGTTGCACACGCAACTCTCCCCAAAAAGCCAAGGTCAGCCGTAGGGGAACTTTCCGAAAGAACGAGGCGCTTCGACGGAACTTGCATTACCCGTCCAAATCCAAAAACTTGACTGTCGTCTTACGGATTTCGTCTCTTCAGACTCAGTCAAATGGGGCTTCTTCACACAACACTCCTTTACACATTTCGGTTTTGAACTTTCCTCCCGCACCAGAAATTCCACACATATGCACACTTCGGTCTACATTCTCCCGCTACAGAAATCCAGCACAAACATCTTTCGGTCTACGATTTCTCCCGCTACAGAAATCCAGCACAAACATCTTTGGGTCTACGATTTCTCCCGCTACAAAATCCAGCACAAGCAATCTTCGGGTCTTGGAATCTTCTCCCGCTACAGAAGTTCCGTCAGCACATTTCGGGTCTTGGAATCTTCTCTCGCTACAGAAGTTCCGTCAGCACATCTTCGGTCTTGGAATCTTCTCCCGCTATAGAAGTTCCGCCAGCACATCTTCGGGTTTTGGAATCTCTCTCCCCTCAAGAAGTTCCGCGCATTCTTCGGGTTTTTGGAATTTTCTCCCGCACCAGAAATTCCGCATACACACATCACAACTCTCCCGAAAGCCAAGTCAGCCGTAGGGAGAACACCCGAGGATCCAGCGCTTCCGAGGCACAACACCGCATGGGGCGCGGTAACAGGTAAAACTAACCTTTGTATGCCCAGTACCGGCGTACAGGGAACTCAGGGTCGCAAAGTCTCGAGTTGCTCTCCGTCCCGAATTGAATACTACTTTCGTCTGCGAACTATCGTCTCTTCAGAACTCAGTCAAAGTGGGGCTTCTGTAACACTGAAAATGTGTCTCCCAAATGAGTAATCCGTGAGAAACATACCGCTCTCGCGTTTGTTTCGAATCAGAAAGATGCTTTGAATTCACAAAATTAAATACGCGAGGTCGTACTCGGAAATATTGAGCAAAGGTCAAAGGCAAGGCAAAAATATTTTCTTCGGTTTTTTCAAAGGTTTTCAAAGTTTTCCAAAAGGTTTTCAAACAAATTATACCGCGGTTCTCATTCTCATCATGACCGTCATATTTTTCTGAATCCGCCAGTATTTTTTAAATTATTTTTCTGATTTTTCTATGATTTCTATGAATTTTGCAATGTTTAAATACGCCAGAATACGCAGAAATACGTGAATAATTAGAAAATACGCGAATGTTCTAGAAACGATTTCTTGCGAAAGAGCGTCTAGAATAATCCGTAATCTTAGAAAATCGAGACGTATGGAAAGAATTATTCCGAATCAAAATATTTCAGGACTTTTAGGAAAAAAATATATATACGCTTTGAGGAGCGTATATACCTGCCTTTGAGCGTATATACGCTGCCCCAGCGTATATACGCTCCTCAGCGTATTATACGAGCATGCAACTATCCATCACAGATTATACCATTGAAGAAGCGTATATACGCTGAATGACTTAGTATGACGTATATACGCTCCTCATGAGCGTATATACGCTCATCTCAGCGTATATACGCAGGTTGCCTTGCTCCGAAATTTGCCTCGTGCTATAAATACTCCCTTGCCTTGCTCAGTCCGACACAGCTCTCACACACACACAATTCCGAGACATACGTCTACTCTCTCTCTCTCTCTCTCAAACACTCTAAACACATTCGTTTTTGAATTACAGACATCGATTCTCTTTCGAATCAACAAGCGAAAACAAGTTGAATTCTGAGTTTACTCACCATAATTCCTCACTTTCTTTTACATATTAATACAACTTATACATATTAATATCTGAAATATAAAAAACAGTAAAAAATAATATAACTAAATTCATGAAAATTGGTTTCTTATATCAATTCCATTATTAAATTCAACTTACGATTAACATTACTTAAGATAATAACAGATCAAGGCAAGATCAAGCGCTCTTCTTCATCATGAACTAACAATGTGTTTTGTTGTTTTATATACGATTTAAGCGGAAGATTCGTTTTGCTTCGTTTTACAAAACTAACCTTTGTTTTGTTTGCAGATTCAGGTAAGATAGTTGTATTATATATCTTGAAGTTCATATACTCATATTGTCATTGTTGCATACTTGTATATATTGCTAAACAAAAGACCGGAAATTAGTGAATCACTTTAAAGTCAGATAATCTATGGACAATCGTTTTTAGACACCGTTTTAACATGATTAATACAAAGTGGGTCACATTCTAGGTTAGGTAGTCTCTTGTGCATAATAAAAATACTCACTAGTAATTTTAGGTAGTGCTTCTAAGGTTCGAATATGTAATTGTTGCATCCAATAAACGTCTGTTAATGGAATTACAATGAGACCGAGTAGAGGCCGCTACATGCGGGCGAATTGGTTACAGATCTGATTCGTACCATGTCCCCAACCCACGACTGGTTACTTGATTGACGTGGGCCATTGTTTGCACCAACGTTCGGCGTCCGGTGAATAACCTTTCTAGCACGGTGTGCATCCCTTACTCGACAACACTACACCCAACGCACTCACGTGCGGATTCCGTGGCTCAACCACGCACAAGCACCTCGATGTAGTACCACAGCCGCGCGCCCGCTATACGCTGAGGGCGCGCCCACGTCCTACACTCGTAACAAGCTCGATTATTCTTTTAGATTTAAAAAAATATATGTATATAAATACATAAGAATAAATATTTTACATATACATATGAGAGGTTTAAAATATTTTTACTAAAAAAAATGAACAAAACTAAGAAGAAAATAAAGAAAGAAAAGTATAAAAACGAGAAAATAAAAAGTATTACTTAGTAAAATTTGTTCATGAATAATTCGTTAAATGCTTAGTCAACGTTTTAGTCAAGCTCGGCTAGACAAATTTCGAATTCAGCTTGAGCTCGAAAAATTTGAACGAACACGAGCGATTTAGCAAACTTGGTCTCGATTCACCGATTCTTAACCCTAATTTGGACTATATAAGGGAAAATTTCCCTGAATCCATTTTAAATATATATATATATATATTATAATATATATAGTATATAATATATATATATATAATATATATATATATATATATATATATATATATATATATCGACACATAATTAAAGTAATCTTTAATGTATGACTAAAGCTATGTTCAATTCAACTTATTTAAGCATTTTAGTGTTTATGAAAAAAAGACTTTAGATTAGATCATAAAAATTCAGATCAGACAGACTAAATAAGAAAAATTCAGATCAGATCAGACTTGATAAAAAATTCAGATGAGATAAGATCAGATAAGAAAAATTCAGACAATTCAGAAAATACTAAAAACAAAAAACAACTAAAAAAGGTTTTGATCAAAAAATTTCAAATCATATTAGACTAGTTTAGAAAAATTCAATGCAGATCAAGTCAGATCAGAAAAGTTCAGATAAGAAAAAATTTAGATGAACTGAACATAGCCTAAGTAATCATGTAGAAAAAACTAAAGAATGTATACAAACTGTATTAGTAAACTGAATCATGCATGAATTTATAATTAAATTCAAAATGCCTTGTTATGTTTCGTAACTACAATAATCATGCTTGCATGATGCCAACTTGCCAAGTATATGTAGTCAAAGGTTTGGAGCAGTGACTTTAATTTCACCTTTGATCCTTGTGATCGTAGATTCAAATTCTTATACCACTCCCRATTGTAAATAAGGTTAAAATACAAAGTACTCGTAGTTAATTTGATAAATTTAGAGACTAGATAAAATAGGTTAAAACAACAAATCTATTAATGTTTACGGGTATAAAATATTTATTTATGGGTAATGCTATATGCAGCCCTATATAAGTATTAAATATGCTTTCAAAATTAGTATTATTTTACAAATTCATGAAAAACTTAGATAGAAATCAATGTAATTAATGTTAAATTTTTCTTAAACTTTCTATTTATGACCTTTTTTATGCAGTCGTTAGGACTGTATATAGCTTTTTCCTTTATTTATTTATTATTTATAAGTTTTATACTCATCAGCTTTTTATGGGTTATAAGGGCATCCACAATAGTTCAAACCTCTAAGAGGTTTGAACTCTTGCCACATCAACAATATACAAACCCCTCTCATAACAAACCTCTCTCCAATAATAGTTCAAACCTTTTAAAGGTTTGTTGGTGGGACCTGTTCCGGGCGTTAGGAACTCAAACGGATACAGGTGTGTGAAATAGGGTCAAATACGAGTCAATGTCCTTAGCTCGTTGGGCAGTTGGTACACGTCAACGTCCAAAAGTATGTCACGGGTCCTACAAAAGAGAAAACGGTGACTGCCCCGGGGGTTGTACCCAGGAACGGCCCTCCAACGCTCAAGTCAGATCACTAGAGAGAGAATCTAGAGAGAGAAATAGCAGCAATAGCAGAGAGAATGTCAGAAATTAGTTACCTCATACACTGATTTTGAGGATATATATAGACTTTGTCGATGGCAATTCCGTAATAAACGAACCTCCTTGGGTGATGGGCCCCGTTTGAGCCTTTGTACCATCGACTGGGCCTTTTATCTTGGATCAAGTGTCATCCAAGGAGGGGTAGTGGTGTATTTTCACCCTTAACGGGTCAACCCAAGAGCATTTCGATAATTTCATACATATAATTGGGTCCAGAACACATTGAGCTGGAACAATTAGCCCCACGCTTGATATCGGATGCTTATCGTATACGAATCCGATGTCAAGTGGAAAATAATTAAGGACTCCGATATCCACTCGTACCACCATTTTGGGCGTCTACATGCAAGGCCAGCCATATGACAAATAGCTGGGAATCAAGGCGTGAGATGACTTGGTAACATTCCACCAATCGAGGGCGTAGGGTAACATGCATGAAAGTCCTCACTTTCCAAGTAGGGCGTTACCTTGCAGTATATTGGATATGCATGGTGTTCCAATACATAACATACATACATGGCGTCTCAATGCCCTTTAATACTCACAAATAGTCAACACCTCACATTGAGGCGTGACTTTGCATGGTGGTGATTACACGTTGGGCGTTTGAATATTTCATATTCATTTATGAAAGCTTCAGAGGCTTTAACTCCATATGACTATATATAATAGGACGTTTACTTGCATTATTTTGTCAATCATGTGCCTCCACAGCTTGGGCGTGCAAATGCATGACTTGCATGGCTACGTGATAGGGCGTCCACATGCACTATGTTCCCATGCATGTCGTCCCATGCCTGTCTGGGAGTACACTTGCAACACAAGGTAGTCTATCATGCTTCTTTTATTGTAGTCACCATGTGTTCAATTGGTTTGAGCAACCCGAGACGTATGATCATGTCATGATTTATACTTAACCAATCTGCTAAGTCGAGATTTTGTACACGCCAACGCCCTTATGGGCGTCCAGTTCCCATCCCAGTTGCACCATTTGTTATGTGTGTCTACACTTAACCATTTGCTCGGTGTATTTCAACACATTTGCGTCCACACGCTCAATAGGAGGGGGCTAATGAGCCCCATGTATTAAGAGGCGTCTGAATGCAATGTTCACTATACTTAGTGAAATTTTAGCAATACTCGTATCCAGACGCCCAGTAGGTGGGGGCCAATGAGCCCCATGCATTGAGAGGCGTCTGGACGCAGTACGATCCAATGACACTTGCATCCAAACGCCCAATAGGAGGGGGCTAATGAGCCCCATGTATTGAGAGGCGTCTGAATGCAATACTCACTACACTTAGTGACATCTGAACAATACTTGTATCCAGACGCCCAATAGGTGGGGGCTAATGAGCCCCATGTATCGAGAGGCGTCTGGACGCAGTACAATTCAGCAACACTTGCATCCAGATGCCCAATAGGTGGGGGCTAATGAGCCCCATGTATTGAGAGGCGTTTGGACGCAATACTTCACTACACTTAGTGAAATCTCAGCTATACTTGTATCCAGACGCCCAATAGGTGGGGGCTAATGAGCCCCATGTATTGAGAGGCGTCTGGACGCAGTACACTTTAGTAACACTTGCATCCAAACGTCCAATAGGAGGGGGCTAATGAGCCCCATGTATTGAGAGGCGTATGGACGCAGTACACTTTAGTAACACTTGTATCCACACGTCCAATAGGAGGGGGCTAATGAGCCCCATGTATTGAGAGGCGTCCGGACGCAATACAATTCAGTAACACTTGCATCCAGACGTCCAATAGGTGGGGGCTAATGAGCCCCATGTATTGAGAGGCGTCTGGATGCAGAACAATCCAACAACACTTGCATCCAAACGCCCAATAGGTGGGGGCTAATGAGCCCCATGTATTGAGAGGCGTCTGGGAGCAAGTAGAGGTGTAATTTTTCCTTTTGAACTGTTGACTCACACCCATGAAGCATGAGACCTTTCCATCTTCTATACTTGTGATTTTTCAATGAAAACTTGACTTAGGTTGACTGTTGACCTTGACTGTTGACCCTGACTCATCACGTGCCTCTCACGTTACCTTGTCTCTAAAATCTCGAAAAGGCGGGAAAAATGCGATGAACAGTAATGACCCATTAAGCTTAAAAAGCCCATCCAAGACTTGCTTTCAATAAATGAGAGGAGACAGAAGTTCATTTCCTCATTTATTCACCTCACCTAATCAACTTTCTCTTTCAAGGATTTCCTTTCTCTTTCTAAAATCGCTAAAAAATCGCCTTTGGATTTCAGAAATTGGGCGTCTGTAGTCCCATACTTAGCGAAAATTCCATTTTCCGGAGCTGTCTCTGTTAGGGCGCGATCTAACAGTTCATTTCTCCTAACCTCCTTAGGGCGGCTAGTAGCAGCTCTATTTTGCAATCTTCACTTTCCTTAGAGAGGGCGTCTGTACGTAGTACATTAAGGTATGCTCTAACACTTAGTTGTTTTCTTTTGTTTTTAATAAAGTGCTTCTGGACTAGGCCCCATATATAAATAATGTCTTCATCAGACGACTCGCCGTCGTTCCCTTTCGMCCCTTTCTCAAGGGAGATAGTTGCCGGGGGGCGTGTGTTGGTCTCGGTATGTGACGGGGAGCCTTCGGCGCCCCCGCCTGAGGCTGTCCCTCTGGAGGATACCCTTCCAGATGAAGTGTCTTCAGGCGAGGACGTTCCTTCATCACATCCAGACGCCGTATCTGTAGCTTTCTATAAGGATGATCCACTTTATGAACATCGTCGTTTGGACAGATTTTTTACGACGATGAGGACAAGTGGTGCATCTACTTCTGAAGCGGCGACGCCTCCACCGCCACCTGATAGGGGGATTCATAATCATTACATCACTGCCCACTTTAGGGGCGTAGCTGATAGGAACCACGATTTTTATTCTGTAAGATACCACTTAAAACCCAACTTTTCAACTTATACACCTGGTGTTAGGCATACAGTAGTAAATCCTTCTCCAGGCCATTTAGTTGTGTACATACACTGCCTTAAGGTTTCCTTTTTATCCATTCCTTGTAAAGATTCTTAACAAGTATAGGTTAACCATTCCTCAATTAATGCCCAATTCTATTGTGACCGTCCTGGGCTTCATTGCGATGTGTAAGATTTTTGAGCTCGAGCTGACCTTAACCTTATTCCGCAACCTCTTCAAGCTTGTGCCTGTGCGTGGAAATAACTATGGGCCTGGCTGGTACAACTTCTGCACACGCCCTTCATACAGGGTCGTGGAGCAGCTGAGGTCTAACCAGAAGGTGGTTAGGGGGGAATTCATTATGGTCGGTTGTAATGAGAACTGGACGGTTAAGAGGAAACCTTCCAGTAGGGGCGTCAGAATAGAGTTGAATTCTGACGTTCTTGTTATGAATGAGGCTGAAGGGGCAGCAGCCGTCTACTTTCAACAAGCAAGGCTGCGTAGTTTGGGAGGCGGACCTGAAGGCGTGACAGGTCATAGGCTGCCAACAAGGATGGATCTCAACAATGAGTTCTTCCTTTATTATGTGGGGCTTAGTCCGGCTCATGATCCTGGTATGATTGAGTCTAGTTATATGCATCTTTTTAGTCTGTGTCTTGCTAGGCGTCTAACTGCTTTTCATTTCATTTTTCAGCAAATCTAAGTTTTTCCCAGAGACCCTTAAAGCCATGGACAAGTCATCTTTGGAGTACACAATGATGCTCGCCGAGCTCACCGCTGGAGAGATGAACATCCCTCCGCCGCCTCCCGTAAGTCTTATTTCTTGCCTTCTGTTTCTTTGGTGACTTTGTAGATGCCTTACTTAAACTTTTGCAGAACCCTCGACAAGCGCCAGTGGCTATGAACGCCCCCGTCCATGACCAGGGCGAACAGGCCAATGCTGCTGCAGACGCCGAAGGTGATCCCTTCGGCGATAACAAGCCCGTCGAGCCGTCTATGTTCGACGAGACCCAAGGGGGGGAGGCCCCGCAGGCAGGTGAGCAGGTGTTGGACTACGCTGACTCCGACGATGTTAATGATGATGATGACGATGATGATGATGATGATGGGGATGACCAACATCCCAAGGACGACGCCCTTACAGGCGATCATGAGAGCCACTCTCCAGAGGGCAACCAGGCGCAACTGGAGAACTCTCCGGCGTCCCCTGACCCCACCATCACCTTATACCCCCAACTCTCCATGATGCAAAAGGAGAAGAGGGTATCAAGGGCGATGAAGAACGTCTTGACTCCTTACGAGGAGAAGACATACAGAAGCGAGGGGTCGCCAATGATAGATGCGGCCAGAGACCTGTGGATTGAGGTATGTACTGGTCGTTTGGTGTCTTTTATATTTCCCACTCTGCGTTTACTAACTTCTATTTGTTCGTGCAGTTCTCTGGGCGTTTCGAAGCGATCAACAGAGAGCTGGATGAGACCATGAAGCAATACAATGATATGCTTAAGGACCTCAAAAAGGTCGAGAAGCTGCTGGATGATGAGAAGGCGGCTCATGGTCTCCTGAAGACTTCAGTGGAGAACCTCAAGACGAGCCACWAGAATGAAGTGGACGCCCTGAACTTGAAACTGACAGACTCTGCCACCAAAATAGATGATCTTGAGAAGGATCTAAAGGCGGCCAGAGACTCTGTTAGTGCGTCCAATCAGGTTGTTGAGGACTCTAAGCAGAGGCTCTCCGACGCCTTGCTTGAGAAGGAGAAACTAGAGAATCAGCTCAAGGAGAGCGCTGCTGACTGGTTCGAGCAGTGGAAGCAGTCACAAGCTGGCCAGGTCTACACTGGCAACATAGCCAACCAGGCCAAGGCAAAAAGTGTTGCCGCCCTTCATGAGAAGTACAAGACTGCTTTGGGCGCTCTGGTCCCAGATAAGGCTGAAGGGATCATGGCGGCTGTTCAATAAGAGATAGATCGTGAAAGAAAAGCCATGATGGAGGCTGTTAGGAAGCAGCTTCAGGCGGACTAGGAGGCGGCTGCTGCAGCTGCTTTGAAGAAGCAGCAGGACACCTTGGCGGAGGCGGCTATGCTGAAGAAGGTTGAAGCAGAGAAGAAAGGAGAGGCTGTTTACGAGAAGCGCTCGAAGAAGCGGAATGACAAGGGTCAGGCCAAAACATCTCAAGGAGTGGCTGACCCTGGAAATCCGGAGGGCGTCCAACACCAGTCGGCTGCTGAAGGGGAGCCGAAAAGGCAGAAGACCTCCCACTCTTCTAAGAGCAAACAGTCCTCCCATGCCTCGGGCGTCTCCTAAGCTTGTCAGAAGTGATCTCCAAGTCCCATCTCTAGGCGTCTCTTTTCAGTTATCTTTCATCATCATCTATGTATTGATTTGAATTTCATCTTTTATCTCTGTACTTTGAATTGTCATTATTGTAACTAAATTCAGCCTGTATATGGGCGTCGATTGACAATGTACCTATTATCTATGAAATTGCAGTTATAAATTTGGGCAAAAATTTTGCCCAAATGTTGTCTTTCATTTCATTAACTTGCTTTATTTACAATGATGTGATTGATATGCCACAGCTCACTAGCACACAATACACATATAGATGCCCCTATGACATCATTGTTAATAAAAAATGTAAACAAAGACATAAATGACTAACTTATGAAAGACTTAGCTCGTGGGCGTGGGTGTTTGATTCGCTCAAACATGGTACTTGCATAGATTGTCAGCATTCCAGGGTCTAGGGAGGGCGTTTCCTTCTGAGTCCTCAAGGCGATAGGTGCCAGGACTCACTTCCTCAATGACATTGTATGGGCCTTCCCAATTGGGCGTCAGCTTGCCCATGCGTAGATCTTTCCCAGTAGATTCCAACTTCCTTAAAACCTAGTCACCTTTCGCCAATGGGCGGGACTTCACTCGACTGTTAAAGTATCGAGTGATCTTCTTCTTGTAGGCGATGGATTTCAATAGGGCGTTTCCCCTGGTTTTTGGCAACAAGTCCAGGTCTATGCGTTTCTGCTCTTCGTTGGAATCATGATCATAATAGCTGACTCTGGGCAACGGGATGCCTACTTCGACTGGAAGGACGGCCTCACTGCCATATACGAGTGAGAAAGGAGAATGCCCAGTTGTCTCCTTGACCGTTGTCCGGGTCGACCAAAGGACGCCTGGTAGCTCATCAATCCATGACCCTTTCGCCCCCTCAAGCTTTGTCTTGATTCCTTTGAGTATTACTTTGTTGGCGGCCTCTACTTGGCCATTGCTTTGGGGGCGGTTGACTGRAYRGAATCTTGTCTGGATCCCYAACTSCTCACAGTATTTRTTGGTTGAGGCYCTTTCAAATTGTCTTCCATTATCTGAGATTAGGACTCTGGGGACGCCAAATCTTGTTATGATGTTTTTCCAAATGAACTGCTGAATCTGGCGCTCAGTCACTGTAGCTAACGCCTCCGCCTCTACCCACTTTGTAAAATAGTCGACAACAACGATTAAGAACTTCCTCTGACCAGTGGCAGGCGGGAAGGGACCTAGCAGGTCCATTCCTCACTTGTCAAAAGGTAGAGTTGGGAGAATGGCGGACAGATTTGTTGCTGGAAATCTTGGGATATCGGCGTTGACTTGACATTGGGGGCACTTGGTCACCAGGTCTTGGGCGTCCTGCTTCATTGTGGGCCAGTAATATCCTGCACGCAACACCTTGCCTGCTAACGTCCTGAAGCCTTGGTGGCTTCCACAGACGCCCATGTGAACCTCCCTCAAAATACAGTCACCCTCATCAGGCGTGACACATCTCAGCAATGGGTGAGTATAAGATTTCTTGAACAACTTATCATCATGCTATAGAAACCACTTGACTTGCCTTTTTACTCGTTCGGCGTGCTTGTCGTCGGCGGGTAGTTTGTTGTCCTTCAGATACTTGATGATTTGGTCCATCCAAGTGTTCGTCCGATCTAAAACCATGGTAGCCCCGTTGATGCTTGGCTCCTTGAGAACTTCCCAGATGATCGTTCGAGGCGTGGAATTTTCCGCTCAACTAGCAAGGCGAGAAAGGGCGTCTGCCTGCTGATTCTCAGACCTTGGTATYTGCTTGATGACAAAGTGAGAGAACTGGCACTTCAGAGCCTCAACTTTGCCCAGATACATCTTCATTCCATCCTCCTTAGCCTCGTAGTAGCCCGAGACCTGTCCGACTATCAGCTGGGAATCTGAACTCACTATGACATTTCGGGCGCCAGCAGCCAGGCACATTTGCATTCCAAGCAACAGGGCTTCATACTCCGCTTCATTGTTAGAGGCTGCAAAGGCGAACTTTACTGCGTACTCAAGCCGGTCACCAACATCTGTCTTGATCAAAATTCCAGCGCCGCTCCCACCTTTCGTGGACGAGCCGTCAACAAACAACTCCCAAGGCTTGTCCATCTCTGCCATTGGGCGATTGGTGCACTCAACAATGAAGTCCGCAAGGGATTGAGCCTTAATCTATTTTCTTGGTTCATACTCCAATCCCTAGTCCGAGAGTTGGTTTGCCCATTCAGTCATGCGGTTAGAATGGTTTCTTCCTTCAATAATTTTCCTGATTGGCTGTCCTGTGAGCACTGTGATGGGGTGGGCGTGAAAGTAAGGCTTTAACTTCCTGCTCGCAATCACAAGGGTGAACACTAGCTTTTCAATCATGGAATACCTTGTCTCTGCCCCCCTGAGCGCATGACTGACAAAGTAAACCGGATGTTGAGTCTTCTCCCTCTCAGCTACCAGGACGGCGCTGGTAGCATGTTCAGAAATAGCCAAGTACACGAACAAAGGCTCTTTGGGTAAGGGTGAGACCAACTTAGGGAGGGTTGTGAGGTGTTGCTTGAGTTGTTGGAAGGCGACTTCTGCTTCGTCGTCCCACTGAAACGAGGACCGTTTCAGCGTGCGAAAGAAGGCCAGGCTCTTGTCCGCCGACCTAGAAAGGAAGCGYCCAAGTGCTGCCATGCAGCCAGTCAGGCGCTGGACCTCTTTCACATTTCTGGGCGATTGCATGTCGAGGACTGCCTGTATTTTGTCCTGATTAGCCTCGATTCCTCTCTCATCAACAAGGAATCCCAGACATTTGCCTCCTTTGACGCCAAAAACACATTTCTTTGGGTTGAGGCGCATGCCATATTTCCTTAAGGAAGAAAGGGTCTCCCTCAGGTCCGTCACATGTTCAGTCTCTTGTTTGCTTTTCACAATCATGTCATCCACGTAAATCTCCACGTTACGTCCTATTTGCTTCTGAAAAATCTTGTCGACCAGCCTTTGGTAGGTGGAGCCAGCATTCTTTAGTCCAAAAGGCATCACTTTGTAGCAGTAGATGCCCCCATTGGTAATGAAGGCAGTTTGTGGCTGGTCTTCTGCTGCCATGGGAATTTGATGGTAGCCGGTGTTTGCGTCCATAAAGCTGAATAGGGCGTGTCCTGCCGTGGAGTCCACCAGTTTGTCAATCTTTGGGAGGGGGTAGTCATCTTTAGGACAAGCTTTGTTCAAGTCCGTAAAGTCCACACACATCCGCCACGTCCCATTGGGCTTACGGACTAACACCACGTTAGCCAGCCAATCAGTGTATTGACACTCCCTGATGAACCCGYCGTTCAGTAACTTTTCAACTTCAGCAGCCGCCGCCTGGCAGCACTCTTGGCCTTGATGCCGTAATTTTTGCTTGACTGGCTTATGTCCCTCTTTCAAACTCAGCTTATGGACCATCACCTCTAGGGCGATGCCCGACATCTCTTCTGGAGCAAACGCAAAGACGTCTCTGAACTCTTTCAAAACTTCAACAATTTCACTTTTCAATTCTAAATTTAAATTAGCCCCAACCTTGGTGGTATGTTCTGGGTTGTCATCAATCATCACATCTTCATGGTTCTCTACAGGGCGTGGGCGGGCATATCTCTTGGGATTGTCACTCAGATTTACCCCCATGGGCGTTTGCGTGCTCTCTGTTTCCATGGGGTCTTCAACTTTTGCCTTTCGTTTCTCCCCTACCCCAGATGGTTGGGCGTCAGTGCGCAGGCTATTGACATAGCATTCACGAGCGGACTTTTGGTCCCCATGGAGTTTGCCCACCGTGCCATTGTCCGTTTCGTATTGCAGTAGGAGTTAGTATGTTGAGATTGCAGCTTTTACCCTATTCAGGAGAGGGCGTCCAATAATGACATTGTAGGGAAGACGAATATCAACAACTATGAACTCAACCARGAGGCTTCTACCATCCTTTTTCTCTCCAAGGCATACAGGGAGTTTCACCGTACCCTCGGGCTGCACATTCTGTCCTCCAAAGCCGACCAAGGGCTGTGACAAGGGCTTGAGCTSGTAGGGGTCACACTTCAACTGTTAAGGCATTCTAAAGTAATTATGTCGGATGAGCTTCCTGAGTCCACCAACACCCTCTTGACTTTGGCATTTGCTATCTTTAGGTCGACGACAAGAGGATCGTCATGCGGTACATTTACCGGGCGTGACGATCGGCTGTCGAAGACCATGGTTGGGCAAGAGGGTGGGTCATCTCGTGACACCTCAAGGACCTGGCGACTGAGTTCGAAAAGATGTGTTTTCTGACCTCTGTTGCTTGGACCGCCAAACGCCAGTCCGCCAGCAATTACGCCTATGACATGGTCCGTCTCGTCGCTACCAGTTGGCTTTGGGCGCGACGTCTCTCTGGGTTTGTTCTTCAAATATTTGTTCAACTTTCCTTCGTCCGCCAACTTATCCAGGGCCCATTTCAATTATCTGCAATTTTTGGTTGTGTGACCACATTCTTGGTGGAATTTGCACCACAAGTTCTTATTCCTTCTGTTCGGGGTTCCTTGTACTGGGTCGGGCTTTGGCAACATGTCCTTGTTCTTAATGTCCAAGTAAATCTCACGTCTATTCACYTTGTATTTTGGGTCATTCCCATCATCTCTTTTCTTGAAGGTTTTACCTTCGTTCTTGTCATTGTTATTATTTTCCTTGCGTCCATCATTCTTTCTTTTTCCATTCCCATTTCCTTTCTTAGGAGAGCTGGGTCCTCCCATGTTGTTGATCTCATGGGCGCGTATGTATCGTTGGGCGAGTTCCATGGCACCTGTATAGGTTTTAATGTCCTGTAACAACAGGTCTTGCTTAAACCTTGATGGCCTGAGGCCGGCCAGAAGAGAAGTGAACGCCACTGAATCCTCCAGATAAGCGATTTTCAACGACTCCACACTGAACCGCATAATGTACTCGCCCAAGTTTTCTCCCTCCTTTTGCTTGCAACTCAACAAGCATAGGTTTATCTTCTTATGGCGTTTGCCAGCAATGAAGTGTTGTTTGAGTAAAATCTCAATGACTGAAAATTTTGTAATAGAACCAGCATGAAGTTCGCTGAACCAAGTGAGGGCCATACCTTTAAGGGTAGTGGGAAAGTACTTGCACCAAGACGCCTCACTCTTCGTCTGAACGACCATCTGAGTCTTATAGGACGCCAGATGTTCCTCCGAATCTGTCGTCCCATCGAAAGGGTCGATGGACGGTATCTTTACCTTCCTAGGGTCTTGGGCGTCCAGGATCTCCCTACTGAAGGGCGTCCAGTGACTTAACATTGGGCTCCCCAAGACGTTCTCGCCCACTACTCCGCCTGGGCGCTGGGATACATGTTCCCCACCTTCAGAATGGTCCCTGCGAGAACGAGTCCTATGAGTGCGGCTTTAGTCCTCCGACGAGGACCGTGACCTGTGAGCGGACTCCTCCCTGGGCGACCGCCTTCTTGTGTCATGAGAGCGTGAGCGTTCACGCCGAGGGCTGCGGCGAGGAAATCGGTCACGCCTTGAGACGTTCCTATGGGAGGGGGCACGCCTCTGGCTTTCCTCACGCTTGGGACTACGGCGAGGGGATCGATCATGCCTGGAGACGTCCCTATGGGAGGGGGTATGCCTTTGGCTCTCCTCACGCCTGGGACTACGGTGAGGGGAGCGGTGAGAGCGAGCCGGAGAGAGGCGTCGGACTGGGGAGGCACGATACCCAGAACGCTCCTGACTCTCCCTCCTGGAGTTCAAGATGTCCCTGGCATCCAAGGCACCCTCTCTGAGGCGCCTCTCCTCAATGATGTGACGGGCGTCATTAGGATTTGGGGCCTCACGAGGGCGGGAGTTAACTTCCTCTCTGCGAGTCGTCGCACGGCTCACCCGAGGAGATTGGCTGCGCTATCTTTGACTCGGATGAGGGGACGTAAACACAAAGGGGCCTTCAGTGCGCGGCCTTGGGGCGTCTGGGACATGTAACGCGGCATCAACTAAGGGTTGTTGCTGCTGCTGTTGAGGCTGCCCCTGGACGGGAGGTAGCCTTGTGTTGATGAGCTCCATCAGGGCGTTCATTCGACGGTCAAGTCGGCCCTGGAAGCAATCTGTCACAGTATTGAGGTCTTGGACTGTGACAAACTCTGGGCGTCCAGGTTCAGGGCGCCCAGGTTCGGACGTAGCAACTTCCTGAATCTCGGGGCTGTAGTGCGACTTGGACCCCCGGCGTTGAGAGACAGACTGTCCAGCCCTTGGGGCGCCCCCAGCACGTGTAGAGTTTCTTGTACCAACCATTGTGACTTTGAGGAAATGTCTTCCCTACAGACGGCGCTAATATGTTCCGGGCGTTAGGAAATCAAACGGATACGAGTGTGTGAAATAGGGTCAAATACGAGTCAATGTCCTTAGCTCGTTGGGCAGTTGGTACACGTCAACGTCCAAAAGTATGTCACGGGTCCTACAAAAGAGAAAACGGTGACTGCCCCGGGGGTTGTACCCAGGAACGGCCCTCTGACACTCAAGTCAAATCACTAGAGAGAGAATCTAGAGAGAGAAATAGCAGCAATTGCAGAGAGAATGTCAGAAATTAGTTACCTCATACACTGATTTTGAGGATATATATAGACTTTGCCGATGGCAATTCCGTAATAAACGAACCTCCTTGGGTGATGGGCCCCGTTTGGACCTTTGTTCCATCGACTGAGCCTTTTATCTTGGATCAAGTGTCATCCAAGGAGGGGTAGTGGTGTATTTTCACCCTTAACGGGTCAACCCAAGGGCATTTCGATAATTTCATACATATAATTGGGCTCAGAACACATTGGGCTGGAACAGAACAGGACCCAATATTTTATTTTCCTTTTTATTTCCTAACATTTATTTTATTTCCCTTTTTATTTTACACTTCATACCCCACCTAAAATTCCACCTCACTTATACAAACCCTTCTCAACTTTCAAACCCCTAAAATATTCCCAACAATAAGAGGTTTGTTTTACAAACCTTCCACATCACCTACAAACCCCTTATTGTGGATGCCATAAAGATCTTAATGCGAACCGAATCTCAGATAAAAAGAAGAGGAACTTTGAACATGGCATGAAAAGCCAGAATAATGAACCTGGCAGAGTACTGGTAGTATATAAACCTCGTATCTAGCAAAGTTAATTTATACAAAACTCTAAGATTAACGCCGTAATGTTACTAATAAGACAAATATTTGCAGGGTATCTACTATCATTAACTCAAGATTAGTAATGCACAAACGCTTAACATTAACTCGTGCCACTGCATCATGCAGGTATGCACCTTTTTCCTTTTTATTGCTTTTATCTTTCTTTATCTATTTTTTTTTTAAAAATTTCTTTTTGTATGTTTGTTGCTTTTTAATTATGGCATGTTTCTTTGTTTCAATTGAATTTGTTTGAACTAAATTGAAATCTCGTCTAAAATTGAAGTAAATTTTTCTTAATTAAGTTAAATTGAAATTGTTTGAACTCAACCGAAGTATCATAAGATTAAGAACAAAGAAACAAAACTTCCTATACATGCCGAGCCGAAGATTGATTTTTCTAAGTTTCTACCTCCCTCTCGATTGATAAGTAGCCCCCAATTCAGCTTGATCCAACCGTGTTCCACTTTTTGGTCCAAGTCTTGGCCCAACACACTTCCTCAATAAACTTTGTGGCCAATTGACATAATTATTTTAACGAGAAAATTAATTAAATTTTATTAGAAAACATGTATCAAAACATCCGAAAGCACCTCAATTGGAGCTTCTTCAATCAATACACGCAAGGAATTAAAAGAACGACTAATATATGCAAGTTTATGTGCTACTATATATATTATCACTATGTGTAACSAAATTAAAGGATAAACAACTACAAAGACTTGCATAGCCCTGGATATCATGAACTAACACGCCAAAGCTAGAAGCATCATGGCAATCCCTTTCGAGGGCCTGAAAAAGAGGCAAACAATCTGTCTCTACAGTCAAATTACGAAGGCCCAATTCCCATGCTTCTGTAACCTTCACGTCCACCTCGAATCCGCTTCACCTGACACATTGCCAATAACACCTCTCCTTCCTCATTACGTACCACACCACATAGTCCCATGGTAACATAGCTGCTGCGATCTCCTTAGCTCGTTCATATTCCCCGATAATGCTATGAGCCTGCAACAACATTCACACCACTAGAGTTTTTATACCTTCAAACAACCACTTATTTCGTCCATGCCAAATGTGCCATGGTATAATCCAAAACGCCAACCACCAATCAACTTGAGCATTCCTCTGGATCATCCATTCAAGCCACTCCCAGATTGACCCCTTTGCAACAATAGCCACATAGTGTAATTCCCGTATTTTTGAAATGTATTTTCAAAGTAATTTATAATTATTTTTAATATAAAAGGGTATTTTGGTAATTTTATACAGGTTTTGAAATTTTGGAGAAAAAATATTTGAATGTTGGGCAAAAACTATTTTCAAGTAAAATGAGAGTTTAATAAAAATGTTTTTTTTAAAAATAGTGGTTGTAATTTATCAATTGAGAAAAAGGAAAATAATAAAATAAATAAATAAATTCGGACAAAACAAAATAAAAAAAAATATCTTTGGGTTGTGTGATGAGTCACACGGCCAAGCAATGAAAAAAAAGGGAAAAATATTTTGTTGGTTCATCTTTCAACTTTCCTAAATTCCTTTGAGCTTGTTTTCCAAGTAAATAATTTTCCATCTTTCCTAAATATTTTTCATGACACTTCCAAAAATATTATTCTCTACTTCTTACACAATATTTTATGTCCTAAATTCCACCCCAACCATACACTATAAATAATTAAATACCCTTCAATTCATTTGTTAAACCTTTACAATTTTCTTACAAACACAATTCTCTTCTCTCTCTCTCACTCGACCCTCCCCTTTGCCGAGCACCATCGAGTGGCAACCACCACTCGGTCCTCCTCTCATGTCAGCCTTCCCTCGCCGGTGCAGCCACCGACGCACCCACCACCACCACTCGACTTCCTCTTCTTCCTCCTCTTGTTCGGTTTTCCTCTTTCTCTTGCTCTTTATTTTAATTAATTTAACACACATATAAAATAATTAATCACATGTTTATACTTCTAATAAATCTGAAAATTATGTGTTAATATTGTTATGAGTATAAATAATTAATCATATGAGTTTTTAACATTTTTTTTATTATTCTTTTGAGTTTTGAGTATTTAATCACAAAGGTTTAATAACTTATATAAATCAGAATGTTACTCACAAATATGGGTTTTGATATTAAAAAGGAGCCTTGCACATATATAAGAGTCTTTTTATGAGTTTTGTGAAGTTTTAGGGTTTTTGTATTGATTAGAATAATATTATATTGTAGGAGGAATTTACTTGTGGAATCAAGTAATTTTTCGTGTGGATTTTGGACTAAGCGATTCAAGGTAGATTTATGTCTTAAAATATTGTTTTAATATGTTTTAATGTGTTATGAATGATTTTGTATGAAAGCATGATTTAATTGTATTACAGTCTACTCCCTTAAAAGAATTTTCGCCCCGAAACTTAGCCATTTTTATCAAAATTTTTATTTTTAACCTTCGGATTCATACACATCCGAGAGACACAAAAAAAGCACAAAGCACATAATTGACAAAAATTACGCAAAAATTGAGTAAAAAGATGAGCGCGCGAAACTCTATGGCATATTCTACCCCCTTAAAAAGAGTTATGCCCCCGTAACTCAACCACTAACCTTAAAGTAAAAAGCTCTGMGTAACGTTTTCGCATATCATCCTTCGCTTCCCAAGTAGCCTTTTCGATCTTGTGATTTGACCACAACACTTTCACTATTCTGACATCCTTATTTCTCGCACTTCTCACCTTACTATCAAGTATCTGAATTGGTCTTTCTTCGTAGGTCAAGTTATCATCCATCTCAATCGTCTCGGGTTGTAAGATGTGAGAGGCATCTGATACGTATTTCCTAATTTGACTCACGTGGAACACATCGTGAACCCTTTCTAGTTCATTGGGTAACTCTAACTTATATGCCACTTTCCCGACTCTATGGGTTATCTTGTATGGTCCTATGTACTCCGTGCTTAACTTCCCTCTCTTTCCAAACCTCATTACTCCCTTCATTGGAGACACTTTGAGTAACACACTTTCCCCTACTTGGTACTCTTCGTCCCTGCTTTTCATATCTGCAAAACTCTTTTGACGGTCCTGAGCTGTCTTAAGTTTTTCATGAATCAACTTCACTTGTTTCACCATTTCCTCTATCATTTCAGGTCCAAGAAATATTGTTTCACTTATATCCTTCCAACAAACTGGACTTCGACACTTTCTTCCACACAATGCTTCGAACGGTGCCATTGACAAGTGAAGTTACTATGTTGGTAATAAACTTGCATGATAACTATTGTTGTAGGAAAATTCTATCAAATCTAAATGGTCCTCTCAAGTTCCTTGGTATTCTAACACACAAGCTCTTAGAAGGTCCTTTAAAGTCTGAATGATCCTCTCTGTCTTTCAATCGGTAGCTGGGTAAAAGGCTGTACTCATGAACAACTTAGTTCCCATTGCTTTCTGTAGACTTTTCCAAAAATTTGACAAGAATCTCGAATATTTGTCTGAAATGATATCCTTAGTCACTCCATGGCATTTCAGCACAAATTTCACATATGCTCTTCCTAGTTGGTCCATTGACCAAGTGTTTCTCATGGGTATGAACGTTGCGATCTTGGTCAACCTATCTACTATTACCCTAATAATGTCTTTTTCTGCCTTAGTCTTGGGCAAAGCTCCCACAAAATCCATGGATATAGAATCCCACTTCAAACTAGGTACTTCTAAAGATTGTACTTTTCCTTGGAGTCTACGGTGTTCAATCTTTACCTTTTGGCACGTCAAACACTTAGCTACAAACTATGCCACTTCTTTCTTCATATTTGGCCACCAAAACACCTTTTTCATATCATTGTACAACGTATCTCTTCCGGGGTGTATTGAATATGGTGAACTGTGGGCTTCTTCCATCAATTTTCTCTTAATATCCTCACGATGTTGGGGTACACATCATCTCCCTTTGATTCAGATACTCCCTTTATCGCTTATGGTAAAATCTAAGGTTTGACCCTCCTTGATCTTCTTCTTGACATTCTTAAGTTTCTAGTCCTCGCGTTGACTTTCTCTGATCTCATCATAAATCGTAGGTCTCGCTGTCAAGTCATTCAACATACTCTTCACTTCCCCGACTCTTACTATCACTATGTCCATCTTCTGGAATTCCTTACACAACTGGTCTGGTAACACCATTATACTCATCGAATGGCTACTCTTCCTACTTATGGCATTTGTCATAATATTTTCTTTCCTTTCATGGTACTAAACATATAGATCATAATCGTTAATCAACTGTAACCATCTCCTTTGTCTCATGTTCAACTCCGATTGGGTGAATAGGTACTTCAAACTCTTATGGTCGGTAAAGATCTTACAAGTTACGCCATACAAATAATGTCTCCAAATCTTCAATGCAAACACTATGGCTGCTAATTTTAGGTCATGGGTTGGATAGTTGACTTCATGTGGTTTCAATTGTCTTGAGGCATAGTGAAAGTGCAAGTTATACTCAAGAGGGGGGTGAATTGAGTATTGAGTTAGTGTTGTAAATTTTTCAATTAATTAAGACCAGTAAAGAACTAGACCTTAGGTAGTGGATTAATAAATGCGAGAAATAAACAACACAAGGATTTAATGAGGTTCGACTTCTAATAAGTCTACGCCCTCCACTCATTCACTCTTTTATTAATCAACTAAGAATAACAAAAGAATTACACTTGATCAGATTATGCACCTATGCACAAAAGATCCCCAACTTCCACCTATGGAAGTTCGACTCAACCACCAACTATGGTGATTCAAATGAATTTGATCTCTGACCAAATTCCCCAGCAAACTGACCGTACAGAATGCTCAAATGACAACACTTGTCTCTTAAAAACAATTAGCCTGAATGTTAGAATGAGAGTGTATTAAGTCCTCAATGTGGTACCGGATTTATGCTAGGTTATGCTTTTAGAGAGAGAACTTTTGTAGCTTATGTTTTCAAAATATGGCTCGTGCAAAAGTGTTAGGATTTGTGTACGAGCAAGATATCTAAAATAAGCCTTTGGCTTGCATGTTATAGAATATTGCCTAAAAATATTTTCCTTGGGAGAATGGTAATAATCCACGGAAAATATTCTTACTGATTTTATTTGAGATCAAATAAAATTAGTGCAATATAATACAACATGCTTACCATACTTAAGATATATTGCTTGCACAATAACCCAACCATCCGTGTATTTAAAAATCAATCTGTACGGAAAGAATAAACTTTCCTAAAATACGGATGCTGTGAAGTAAACTTGAGAGGACTTGTTCAGGCTGTTCCCAGACTGTTCCAGTCAGCCAAATTTCCTTGTAGTTGTATATGATAAGCAATCAAAGTTTCTTATCATATACAACTAGCTCATCTCTTTGGACTCAACCTTTATAGTGCCTTACACAATCCAAATACCACTTACATTGCATCTAAGACCTAAGACTTTGACTCTTGTAAACTTAGTCTTCATGCAAACTCCAAGACTTGGCTTCAAGCTTCGTCTTGTCATTCATTGAACTTGTGTCTTTTGTTCCTGCACATGCAAACAGAATCTTGCATGCTGAAAGACGTGTCGCGCACCTAACAAATATAAGAATTTACCTAACTAATCCTCCTAACTATATAGTAGAGTAAGTTAGGGTCGATCCCACATAGAAGGTTCAAATAATTATTGGTCGCTATGAACTACAATATGTCGGGTAAAATAAACTGAGACGATTGAATAACTACAAACTAATTAAAAATAAACTAATAAAGAAAAAGGTCTAGGATTAAGTATCACCACTAGTATGATTGATGTAAAGATAATTTCTTACCCCAATTTAATCACTTATTCATCAAAAGGAAAGGTAACCCTATAAAATACCATAAACCTCTCCCGAGTATTTATGGCTTCCCTAATTTGCAATCATGCCTACTCCCGTGGAATCACACAAATTAGAGACATTAAACTCAATACCCTAACTTCCTAACAATCCGTTCTACCTACTTCCGTGGAGACTTTCATGTCCTTAATTGAAATAATCAAATCCGTCAAAATCAAACTCCCGTTGTGATAGAGACAATGGAATCATAACAATACTAATTATCRCTAATCTAGTATTGACATACGCACAATCAATTAAGCAAGAACAATTGGTAATTGAATTGGGGAAAATAAATCAAACATCAATCATGAGTAGGGTTTAACTTAACCCTAAATTAGAACACTAATTAAGCATAATCAAAATAATAAAGAAAAATAAGAAAAATAAAGTAACAAGCTTAAAGCAATGAAACTTATATCACGAAACAAGGAACAAACATTATGCTCACAAACAGTAACAAAGCAATATGTTAATCTAAGTAAAGTAACTAAAAAAAATTAATTATTGAAAAATAAATAAAGAGTATGCTCACAAACTATACAACATGAGTTTGGAGGCTTGCGAATTGTAGAATTGCCTTCCGACGGCTACCTCACGTCGTGTGCCTCTTCCCTCCCTCATTTCATTTGCCTAATCTCCTTTATATACTAATAATCTAGGAAGTTAATTAGGTTAAACATTACATGTAATAAAGTTCAACTCCATCTTATTTAATCTTATTTATATGCTAGGAAAATCAAGAGTTTTTGTAATATCAAAGAACAGACAGCAACCAGGGTGTGACATGTGATACTAGGCCGCAACCAGGTTGCGGAGTGGGCAGCCATGTACTTCAAAACACTTCAAAAATCAAGTTGCCGCAACCTAGTTGTGACAAACTAGGTGATTTCCACATCCATATTGCGGGGGAACTTCATGAGCAATTCTTTTAAAGCTTTTTGCCAACATAAACGTCTTGAATCATCCAATCTTTGATCAACATCCAACAATTGCTACTTGCATCTCTAATATTCCTAGCAAATCAAACCAAATCCTACAAAAATAACACAAACATACCCGAGACGAGTAATATCAGAATATTTAACAAATAGAGTTCAAAAGAGTTAAATATGGAGAAAAGTATGACAAAGATCAATAAAATATGACATATCAAATACGTATTTTATCAACTTATCACATGCAAATAGATAGTTCAAAGTTGTTTGTCATCCATCAAACATTAACCTAGGAAACTCAACAAATTCCTCCTTTATGATGATGAAAAACCATGAAGTTCCCCCTTGCAAATAACAACATTATACTTGGGAACTATTTCAAAAATTTTAAGTTTTTAATAACTCAAGGCACTGGTCCCATACTGTTCCTGCAGATTAAGCATCATTCACAAGTACACCAGTTCACAACTAATTGACAACAATTTAAGAAAGAGTTACTAAGTACCATAGGTAAATGCTAATAAGACTCAAAGGTCTTAGATTTAAAAATGCATTCGCAATAAGAACACAATTAGTTCAGACTTGTTTCCAAGCACTACTACAAAAAAAGCATAAGAGTCCGGTTAAAAAAGGTCAAAGAGACCGCAAAACAACCGGTCTCTAGGTGATAGGGCTCTTAGGTAAAGAGACCGGTTATTTTTTGCGGTCTCCTAAATCGATCAAAGAGACCGATGTTAAGTTACAACCGGTCTCTTAGAGCATACACAATGAGACCGATTCTGACGTAAGAGACCGGTTTTTACATAGACCCGGTCTCTTTGGTAATATTTTTTTTTAAAAAATAAAGCTGGTCCCACTTACATCTCATGCAAGCGGGCCAGCATTATTATTTTCATTAGAATAGCAACTCCTAATCTTGCAACTTGTCTTTGACTGTATACTTGTATCCACATTGCTGCAACCAAAATGAGTCATCTATTGTTGATAAATGCCTTTGATATCGGTTACAATACTTACAAATTCTGAATTGCTAAACGCCGCCCGAAATTACTCCACACCGCCTAAAATACGTAGCAAACTACCTATTTTACCCTTACTCATATTTTGGTAATATTTCACCTTCTCTCTCTACCCACTCACTACCCCACCACCTATAACTTGCAAACACCACCTCCACCACCTTGCAACCACCACCATTGTCACGTTGCAACCACCACCTCCACCACCTTGCAACCACCACCATTGTCACGTTGCAACCACCACCACCACCTTCAACTGCCACCTTGCAACCACCAACACTTGAAACCACCACAAGCTCCCCTTTTTCGACACAAAGAGAGGTGAGGAAGAAGCTCAACCACCAACACCAACACCACCAACCGGAATTTCGCCCCACCAACACCACCACAAGCGACGGTCGACGTCCACCGTGGTAGTCGAAGCAGTCGTCGAAGCATCCGAAGCAACAATGGCCGAGGTACGCTCGAAATTTGACGTTCCTAATATTTGCAAATTCGCGATTTGAATTCTCAGAAATTGGACACTTGCGTGTCAAAATCACGCAGGCCCATTGGAGACCTGCGTGATTTTGAAACGCAGACCCAATGGCGACCTGCGTGATTTTGATAACGCAGACCCAATGGCGACCTGCGTGATTTTGACACGCGAGTCCAATGGTAACCTGCGTGATTTTAACACGCAGAGTTACCATTCGACTTGTTTATTAATCGCGCAAGTCACCATTGGGGCTGCGTGATTTTGGCACACAGGTGTCCAAATTTGAGATTTCACAAATTTGCGGATTTTACGACATTCAAAATTCGAATTTATCTCGCCAATTGATGCTTCGAGTGCGTGGTGGATGTTGGACGCCGCTTGTGCTGGTGGTGGGGGCGAAATTGTGGTACGACGTTGAGGTGGCGGTTGAGCTTCTTCCTCACCATTATTTGTGTCAAAAATGGGGGCTTGTGGCAAGGAGTTGGATGGTCTTTCGATATTGGTGGTAGGTGAGTGGGTGATGGATTGCTAGCTACTTGTTGGTGGTAAGTGAGTGGTGGTGATTGCAAGTGGTTGTGGAAATAAAAGTAAGGGGTGTTGTAAGGTGGTGTGGAAATGAAAGTGAGTAGGGGGTGTGCAAGGTGCAGTTTGAGGTGGTGGTGGTAGTTTTGCAAGTGAGTGGTGGTGGGATAGAGTAGTTAGAGAGAGAAGGGAAAATATGAGCTAAAATGTGAGTAAGGGCGAAAAGGGAAGTTTGCTATGTATTTTAGGCGGTATGAAGTAATTTCGGGCGGTATTTAGCAACCCCCTACAAATTTGACAAATTGTATTATTTTTCAAAAATAAAAACAAATTAGCTTAACTCTTCAATTGTATATAGTTCAAAATAAATTAAGCAGAAAATCCAAAAAAATCAAGAAACAAAGGGGATTTTTTTAATTAAAAAAATCAAGAACTTCACGAAACAAGCAGGGTCAGTTTGGCTTCTCATTAACTTCACTATACTACTTTAGCAAGTGCATGATTTTCAGGCAAACTCTCTGAAAAAAACGAAAAAAATGAATTAGGAATTAGAAAAACAAACTTTAAAAGGAAAAAAATAAACTAGAAGAAACCCAAAAATATGTAAAACCTAGATCTAAATTTAGTAAATGACTAGAAACTTAGAAAATGTAAACGAAATTAACYAAAATTTTCCAAATAATTAAAAAATAAAAAATTCTAAATTATTACCCAAAAAATCGAAAGGCAAGTTGCCGTAGTTGGGTGGTGTTGAAGTCGAACAGTCACAGAAAGAACCCAACAGTTCGACTGATATTTCCTGCAAAACCATAGAAAAAATCGAATAAAGTAAAAAAAAATTGAATAAAATTAACATCCTACATATCAAATGAATTTGAATGCAATCAAAAAATTATATGTGATAATCAGCTAGATTCGAGAAAAAGTGGTACTAAAAACAGAATAACGAAAAATACACAGAAAAACCTAAGTAAAAACTCATAAAACCACAAATGGATCTGAAAAAAGATAAATTGATCTCAAATACACAATAAGAGAACTCGGAAAAACGATTTTAAAACACAGATAACAATTTTTAAAATTAAATAAAAAATGTAAAAACCCAGAATAAGGTTTTAAAAACTCAAAAAACATTCAAAAAATAGATCTCGAAAAAAATGAAAGCCTAAAAAAAACCTAAAAATTAAACCTAAAATATAAACCGAGTTTAAAATCCAAAAAAAAAAAAAATAAACGACTGAAATTCGTGTAAAAAGCACACAAAAACGAGTGAAAATCTTTGAAATTTCATGTTTGAATAGAGCAAAAATGAGAAATCTGGAAATTTTATATTTGAAATAAAAAAACGACTTTGATTTCACGAATTACACAAAAAAATACAATAATAATGATCAATTTACCTTGTGCATAATTTGACGGAGGAATTTTTGATGGCGATCTCAACAACGAAAGAAGATAGAGTGTAGAAGCTTCAAGTGAGTATGCGGAGAGAGAAAGCGTGAAGTTGAGAAATATCTCTATTATATTTCTATTATATAAGGGAAGGGGGAGGAAGATGGTGTCCCCCTCTTAAAAGACTTTTATACCCTTAATGAAAATTAAAAATTATGAATTGATGTGCCTAAATTATCTCTTTACTAATTATGTGATTAAATATGAAAATTGCATTTATTATGTGAGTTAATTAGTCAAAACATTAAACAATGAACATTATTTCAAATTGTATTAAAACATTAATGGTTTTATTTTGAATTTCAACTTTAAAGACATAATTATTTACAAAATAATTACAATTCAGATAAATTGTATTGCTAATTAGCTATAAATCTTTTATTATGATACCTACCATATAATCATTTTTGATAAAATACGAGGTACAATTTTCATATAAACTAGTAATGGAAGGGGGGAGGAAGATGGTGTCCCTCCTATTAGAAGACCCTTATACCCTTAATGAATTTTTTAACAATATGAATTGATATGCCTAATACACCCTTTGCTTATTATGTATTTTATTTATTTATTTTGAAAAGTGCTTATTATGTATTTAAAAATGGAAAATTGTATTAATTATGTTACTTAATTAGTGAAAACCTTAAATCAATAAACACTAGTATTTGATGCACGCGATGCGTGCTTGAATATTTTTTATGCGATAATTTTTTTCTGTTTTTGCATAATTGCTAAAAGTAAAAAATTAAATGTTAAACATTTTAATTTCTAGTTACATTGTCTTGCTTGTGTCTTTGTGACTTAGGTCTCCCACCCAAATTTTCTTTTTCTTTTAGTATTTAATTAATATGGATGAAATTATTTTTGAAAAAGTTGAATGCTATGATTTCAAGCCAATAATTTAAAATAAAAAATAATTGGTACCTCATTTGTTTGAATTTTTATGTAGAATAATAGTATAGTTTCATTAATGTATATTTTGGTTTGTTGCATATATGTTTTAGCAACTACTTCGTATTTGTCTTTTGAATAGATTGAACTTGATATTATTTGTTTATATGTAATAAAGAGTACTTAATTGTGTATTAATTGATAAAATAATTTAATGGTATAATTTTCATATTTATTTTGTTAGAATAAATGCATTAAACTTGTGATGAGCAATTATTTCCATTTTTAGTGTTAAGTTTTATAGCTATATTAGTATATTTGAATTTTAATATATATTTTTAAAATATTCAAATCATTAAGGGTACCTAGGTAATTTCATAGGGGGGACACCATTGCACCCCCTTGGCTTATATAATAGAGATTACTTCAAATTGATTTGAAAAATATATGCAATTATTTTTTATTCAAGTCATATTTATTTATGAAATAATTAAATTTGAGATTAATCATATTGCTACTAATTACGTACATATATAAACATTTTAATATGACAACTTTCATAGGTCTAAGCACGCATCGCGTGCACAAAAAACTAGTGATAAGTAAAGCAAGAAGTTGAAAAAAATAAGGGGAGAGAGCGTACTGTAGTATAAAGGAGTTTGGAACTTGCTAGAAAATAGGTATGTGGTTATATATTTGTTTGGTAGTGAAAATTAGAAATAAAAATAAACAAATAAATAAAATCAAATAAAGTGGGCCCATTATAAATACATCAACAGACTAAGAACTCGGTGTGGAAAAACCGGTTTCTTAAATGGAATATAAGAGACCGATTTTACTCAATATTCGATTTCTTAACATAAGAGATCGGTTATTTGATATGAACGATCTCTTAAAACTGGTGATTTATCCAATTTTTGTAGTAGTAAAGCTATTAGGATGAAAAGAAGTAAAGTGCTTTTAATACACTCACTTCCAGACCACTCAGTTTTGTCACCTCTAGCACTCTACTTGCTGGAACACATAGAGATTATAACTTATTGGACCTACTTTCCCCCGAGATAGGGGGAAGAGATCTTGAACTTCACCTACTTCCCCCTTTTGACATCATCAAAATAAACAAAGAAACGAGGAAATTAGACAAATACCAAAACACAATCAGTAGGAAAACTACTAATTATATTAACTTTAAGCTAAATTAGGTAGCTCAAATAACATTCTAAGGATACTGATTCTACCATTGTTCCTGCAAAAGATAGCCAAAAGTACTTGTCCTACTTAGATAGTTATTACAGACCAGCAGTAAACCAAATTACATAAGATGAATGTTTTTGTAATTTGGGATAGGGGAAACCAGATATAAAGTTAAAAAYAGAGCGGTTAGCAGCAAATAGAATAAGAAGAGAGGCAAATCAATCAACTCTAGAGTAATGTCCAGTCTCATCATCTTCCTCCTCATCCCCGAGGTCCTCTGAAGCAGCTTCTTCCTCCACCTCTTCTTCTTCTTCTTCTTCAACATCTTCAGAAACCAGTTCATCATCCTCATCAGCAACAGCTTGTGAAGACTCCTCCTTCTCTTCCGATTCCTCCTGACCTTGAATGCCAACTTTGTCAAGGGGAACCTAAACTCTCCTGTAGGATTCCTGAAGGGAAGAGCAAAGTTGGGTGACACTATTTATAATAGACTGCATCATAGTGTTCTGGTCACTCAACTGCTCCACCAAGGCAAAGGTTGCCTGAACTGATTCCGTACTTGTCCCTGCACCAGTTGCATGTGCCTTACCATCATCCTTCATCTTCAGTATACCACCTGCATATGTCATACGCTTCTGACCTATAATCTGATTGGTGAGATGAGACATTGTTCCATAATCTCCC
The DNA here is from genome assembly GCA_008642245.1 of Bassia scoparia. Classification (NCBI taxonomy): domain Eukaryota; kingdom Viridiplantae; phylum Streptophyta; class Magnoliopsida; order Caryophyllales; family Amaranthaceae; genus Bassia; species Bassia scoparia. Next base: position 23,183 of record SNQN01002711.1, on the reverse strand, counting down.
ACCATAGGAATCTTCTAGTGATTAAATACCAAGGTCAGCCATCCTTCATAGGGCAGAGCATGCTTTGCTTTCTCAACATAGCTGATCATATGTCCAAGAACCATAGTAGGGAGGGTGACTGGGATATGCTCCATAAGATAGTAGATGAGAACACTATCCATCAACTGTACATTCATTCGGCCTTGAGCTCTGGGAAACACAATCTTTGAGGCTATTGTATGAAATATCCTCCTGATTGGCTCCCTTAAATGGCCAATGGTGTACCCCTGCTTAGGATCTGGTGGACCATTGAACAATCTGGTCTGGATTTGTTCTGCTATGACTCCCTTAACACTTGGCCAATTCTCACGAGAGTACACATAAAGTCCCTTAGTTGGAACTTTGAGAATCTCAGCCAATTTCCTTTTAGACAGATTAATGGAAGTTTTCTGACAAAAGAAAAATAGGACCCATCGTCCTTAGTGTGCAGGTGTGCATAAAATTCTTCATCCAAAGGCATAAAGACATCGAATTCTTTAGCAAACAACACAGACCATTTTTGAAACTCTAAGGCATCTRTAATTTCATGCAAAAATTTCTATTCTACCCAACTCTTAACAATACAGAAGACGACCAATATTTTTCTATCAAAGAGATCATACAATGGTTGGGGAGTAACAGACTTAATTTTCTTGGGCTTGGGGCCCTCAACAATGGTCAATGCAAATTACTTCTTCTTCTTGTCCGCAGGGGACTGGTCTGGTTGTGATTCCATCATCACTTTTTTTCCTTTGGAAGCCTCAGCACCCTTCCTAGCAACCGTCTTCATTCTCACACCTTTGCCAGCAGTAGCCTTAGCCTCAGTACCCATACCTTCAGCAATTTCCCCCTAAGAAACATCACCCTCATTTTCTTTCCTTTTCTCCACTGGTTTGGGAAAGGTTTTGGGTGTAGGGGTCTTGGGTTTAGTGGTGGTTTTGACAGGCTATTTTGTGGTGGTTGGTTTGATAACTTCCTTCTGAGAGTCCTTCTAAACTACCTTAACCACTTTTGATGGAGGTTTCCGTGAGGCAATTTTCTTTGCCTTCATCTCCTTTCTCATAGCACCAATCAAATCTTCCTTCTCTACTTCTTCTTCAACTTTCTGATTTCCCGATTCTGATTCGTCAACCGGCTCTGACTCCTTTTCTTCTTCAACATCTTTTTCTCTCTCCGATTCCTCCGGTTTGGATTCCTCCACRGATTCTGGTGTAGGATCCTTTTGTTTTGGTGGGACTATCTTTTTGGGAGTGGTGGTTTTTGTGATTTTGGGAGTGGCAATTTTTGTGATTTTGGCGGTTGATTTTGGAGTTACCGCTTTTGTGGCAGTTGTTTTTTTTGGTGGTTTTGGGAGTGGTGGTATTGGTGGTTTCATACTTCTTTGAATTTCTCCATATCAGAGGCTCCTCCTCTTCAATTTCAACTTCCTCCTCAAGAATCTCCTTCACAACTGACTAAATTACCTTTTCTGCCTCCTTCTTTGAATTTTTGGTATCAATTTCAAGAGACTCATTCACCTCTTTCTCGACTAACCTATTGCTTCTCCTCTTTGCACAACTAGAAATTCGCTTAAGGCCAACCGAAATTCCCGACCGCAAATAAATAGGTCGGTATTACCGACCGAAACCAGTCGATGTTATTTACCGACCGAATTAACGGTCGGTAATACCGACCGATTTCAAAATCGGTCGATACACCGACTGATATTTCGGTCGATAAGTTCATTGGTTTTTTTCTCTCTGACATTTTCCCTCCATTAAAAAAGAAAATTACTTACCGACCGACTTCAAAATCGGTCGGTACACCGACCGATATTTCGGTCGGTAAGTTGTTATGTTTTTTTGCTAAAATCATAAACCCCACTCTTATTCCCGTCCTTAACTCCTCTTATCTCACCTTCTCTCTCCTCTTACCTCATTTCTCACCCCCATCTTTCTCCCTCCTCTCATCACACTCTCACCCATCATCCTCTCTCCTTACAACTTTCAACCCTTCTCCTCTCAACTCTCTCTCTCCTCTCTCCTCTCCCTTCTCACCTTAGTCCTCAGCCACCCTCCATCTCAGATCTCCCTGCCACTTCGCCACCACCTCGCCTGTCCTCTCCTCGTCGCCTCGTTTTCGTCGCCCTRGCTGGACAGCRGCGTCGAACTCGCCGTCCACACTGGCCGTCCACAACGCCTCCAAAACGAAGGTGATTGGGTTTTCGTGAGTTTTATTTTCCTCATTTTTAACTTTTGATGTCATCTTTTTAAAATTTTTGATTTCGTTTTTAGTTAGATCTTGGGTTTTTGATTTCTTGTTTTTTATTTTTTATTTCGTTCCTTTAAACTTTTGATTTCGGTTTCGATTTTGGTTTCTTTGATGATTGATTTCTATTTTTTTAATTTTTGATTTGTTTTCCTATTGATTTTCAGATTTTGTTTTGGTTATTTCTTTGATTTTTGAGTTGTTGCAAATTGGCCGACAACATACTTCCCCTAACAACGTTGATTTTCTGGTCTTATTTTGGAAAAATTTCTGGTATGATATGATGGTTTGTGTTAGTAAGCTACCAATTCTGATCTGTTTTACGTTTTTGATTAAGCACCCTTTCATTTTTTTAGGGTTTTTGTATGTGTTAATTTTGGTGATATTGGCTGATTTTAACAACATATTGGTAGAATTTCAAGTACTATATATGACTTATATGTATATTTTTATTAGATTTATTATATATATTATAATTTTTTGGGGTTTTAATGTAGTTGAACATGTGGATTTAAGCTTCAGTTTTATTTTAATGTTGTTTAACTACATTTCAATTGAATGTCAAGAACTTGGATTTTGATATGTATTTTGAATCTTTTATTCATGTGGAGTTGAGCTTTAGTTTTATTTTGAAATGTCAAGGCTGTGTTTGTAGGACTATTTTGATGTGTTTTGGCATTTYTAATTTAGGGGATAAGCAAGGCTAATTAATTGCAGTATTATAGAGATTAAATGGGTTACAGTATCAAGGTTGTTATGGCTGTTTTGTTGTTTTAACCTAAATAGGCACTTATATCCCATTTCCTCAATTAATTTCGCCCCAAAACTTTCCAAACTCAACACAAATCACTGCAATTCAACCAAAAGAAGGCCAAATCAAACGAGGGTAATTCAAGCTGCAATGATTTTGCCTCAAAATCCAGTGATGAGTGATATTTGCGCCTTTCTCGTTTTAGCTGCTGTGGCTCGTTCTACACTTGCTTTTTGGGAGCTCACTGCTAAATTTCAAGTCTTTGACTCGGTAATTATGAATACACTTTTGTCAATCTTGTACATTTTGAGCTAATGCGTGCTAAATGTGTGGCTGTTTACATGTCTTTTTTGTGAAAATTTGGCTAATCATGGTATATAATTTCTGGGTATTTGACTTTTATTGTTAGACTTTGTTTTTGCTATTTTAGTTTTTTGGTAGTTGGGAAGCAAATACTGAAAAAGMTGCAGTTTTATACAATTTGACACTATTCGTGKRWAATTTGATGATTACATAGTACATTATATGGATGACTGTTAGGAAACAGTTTTATGATTACATTCGTGGATTTGACATTGACATATTCGGTAATAATTGTTAAAGTGTTAGCTTCTTATATCTGAAGGGCCTACGATGAGTTCTTTTTTTGTGATCCAAAGAAGAGAAGGTTTATGGGTCTTGTGTTTCTTCAACTTTACTTAAAAACTAGGTTGTATGACTAATGGGGTTGTTCCATCGATAAACAGACGAAAATATTCACCGATTTAGGCTAGTTTGGATTAAGATCAATTAAACATCTGTATATAGGTTAGAATCTGTTGAATGGAATTGCTGCTATGTTTTCCATTATAGAATAGATTTTGTTTTGATGTTAGTATTGAAGCTACTATGAGTTAAATAGCACAACATAAACCCAGTCATTGCTCGCGCGACTTGTATATGATAAAGTAATGCACTTCAGTGGGGGAATAAGACACATTTCAGGTCACATAGAAGTGTAGATCTGGAATCGTTTTTCTGTATACAAAAGTCACTGGTAAATTCAGTGTTTCTCCTAGGCAAAAGTACTGAACTAGATAGAGAAGTGATCGTGGCCATGTATGGTTAGCATTGTGATTGATGACTAAGTTCCTTACTTGTGAGGCCGCCTGTGTTAGCTACTAAAGGAAATTTGGTTCTAGCCTTTTAGGCCTTACTAATGGTAAAGCAATGAAGTTGGTTGCTTAAATTGATTAAATAGAGTGGATATAATTGATCTGTCATGTAGGTGGCGCCCTCGGCTCGTATAAGCGGCGCCGGATTGTACTACATCGAGTGCTTTGCGTGGCTTGAGCCACGAACTGAGGCTATGGGTGGGTAGTGTGTCTTAGTAAGGGTCGCCACCGTGCCTAAAAGTTATTCACGGACGCCCGAACGTTGGTCCAAAATATGGCCCATGTCAATCAGTACCAGTCGTGGGTCGGGACATGTACGGATTAATCAGTAACCACAATCGCCCCGCATGTAGCGCTCTACTCCGTCTCATTAATTCCATTAAGCACGATTTATTGGATGCACACAACTTACATATTCTAACCTTATTAGCACTAGCCCTAAAGATTACATAAGTGAGTTACTATTATGTACAAACGAAGACTTCTACAATGGACAAGGGATCGCTTTATTGTTAGTCATATTAACAATGTTAGAAACCTGTCTCGATATTATCTGACTTTAATGTGATACGCATAATTCCGGTCTTGTTTAAGCAATATATACAAGTGTGATAAATATGTGCAAACAAAATGAAGAACAATGGTTAGTAATCATAAAATGAATATATGTATTCTTCTCAACTTTCTCTGCAATACACAAATTGTTAAAACTAAAACATTGTCTTGATTGGAATTGCATTAAGACAAAGAAAACGTTAGTATTGATAAGATAGAGATAATAATAATAAAGGTTAGCGAAAACGAATTAAAAGCATAAATATAATCCTACATATTTACATGAGACGATTCAAAGTCGTTTCTACATTGTGTAATATACATTAAACTCATAATAATCAGTTATCAAGTTAAAGAAGTGAAAGAGAGTTATAGTAGATAATCTCAGATTAAAACTTTTTCGCTGTGTCAAAACGAATCAAAAGAACGCAAAGACTCGTATTTATGTGTATTTGTGAAAGAATTTTGTATGAAGAGAGAGAGAGAGTGGACGTGTCTCGAAAATCGTGTCCGGAATGAGCAAGGCAGGCATGTATTTTAGACGAGGAAAAAACGAGGAGAAAAACCTGGATATACGCAGAGGAGCTGCGTATATACGCATGGCTGCGTATATACGCAGGCTTTACGATTATACGCAGGTAGCCTGCGTATATACGAGAGACTCGTATATACGCGGTCGCATATACGCAAGCTTCTCCCGATATTTTTTTCCAATCTTGAATATTTATCTCGGAATTTTGCCATATTGTCTCGATTTTCTAAGATTACGGATTATTCTAGACCCTCCTTTCACAAGAAGTATATTTCTAGAGATTCTAGACATTCGCGTATTTCTAATATTCATGTATTTCTGCGTATTCTGCGTTTTAAACATTGCAAAATTCATAGAAAAATCATAAAAATCAGAAAAAATATTATTAAAATACTGGCGGATTCAGAAAATGTGACGAACATGTGAAAAACAAAAGCATGAGAATCGCCGTGTAATTGTTTGAAACCTTTGAGATTATCGAGAAAACCGAAAAATTTTTCCTCGTATTTGACCTTTGACTCATAATTTCGAGTTGACTCACATATTTCGAGCTTCATTACGAGTTCAATTGCGTATTTTCGATTCGAATTAATTGCACACTGTGTATCCTTCATCATGATTACTATTGGGAGACATTTTTAGGTTACAGTCATAATTATTTTCATGTGTTTTTTTATGTAAGCTATCTGGATCGTGACTTCATTTAGGAAGTCTCACATAGGGGAAATACATTGTTGAAAGCAAATTGTTTGAATTACTCTGAACATGGAGAAAGTAGAAGCAATTAGTTGAAAACTTAATATTTTTTTGGTGAGCTTATTTATCACTAGCATAATTAATTTTCTAATCTCCCACAATGCTTGACTCGCTCCTTTGATGATGACAAGGGAAGGAGCATCTCAATAGTTCTAAAGTTGGATTCCAATCGACTAGACTATAAAAAAAGAAGTTTCAAAAATTGGATGCCTCAAAGGTTTCTTGCAGACTATATCTCTAAGTCCAACTAATTCAGATCTAGAAGAAGGCATTACCAAAGGCCAAATTAACCTAATGCACACATGCAGCTCAATATGGTTTTTTTGTGGTGTCTTTTGGCTGATAGATGCTCCATCCATCTTTTATATCTCTAATGAACACGGTGTTTAATATTTTTCTCCTAATATTGTATTAGTCTTCCTTGATATTTAATTATATAATTTGGATGTGCAAGAGCATTATCAACATAGATTATGGTGTTAGAAACCTACTTTGTAAGTATGCTAACACCAATAAATGATATATATGACTTATATGTTTATTTTTATTAGATTTATTATATATATTATAATTTTTTAGGGTTTTAATGTAGTTGGACATGTGGAGTTAAGCTTRAGTTTTATTTTAATGTTGTTTAACTACATTTCAATTGAATGTCAAGAACTTGGATTTTGATATYTATTTTGAATCTTTTATTCATGTGGAGTTGAGCTTTAGTTTTATTTTGAAATGTCAAGGCTGTGTTTGTAGGACTATTTTGATGTGTTTTGGCATTTGTAATTTAGGGGATAAGCAAGGCTAATTAATTGCAGTATTTTAGAGATTAAATGGGTTACAGTATCAAGGTTGTTATGGCTGTTTTGCTGTTGCTTGTGAGGCATTTGTTGTTTTAGCCTATTTAGGTTAACATTGAGGTTTTGATCCATACACTGCAAAACACAGCATCGGTTAGCTATATAAATCTATAAATTTATTTTAACTATGCTACAACTTCTTCATTTATGAATTTCAACACTTATGCTCAACAACATGCTCAACAACTTCCGTATGAGATCAAACCAAGTTCTTATGTTAAGTATGCTGATATTTGTGGTGTTAATTTTCACTTTAAAGTTCTTTCTTTTGAGGGAGAATGTTCCATGAATACTGTATATGACATCGCAACTTATCTAGGAGTTCATAGTTGACCTTTGTGTTTGAATGCATGGCTGTTTGCTAGATATCTATGAATCCTGTTATTGGTTCCTTGTCTTTTTTGCCTTGATTTTTTTTTTCATACTTCCTATTGATAGCCTTGTTAATGAATTGCTATTGATTGAATTATACTTTAATTTTTAGATCTAACCTTTGTCTGTTATTTTAGCCTTAATTTGTCTGCTCATTAACGCTTATGATTTTCCAGGACTTTGATTTTGCTTTTCACATCATTTTTCTAGCATTGGTTAGAGTGATTAGAAAATTAAATGATACTCCATCTACTTTAAAACAGAACTGGCTTTTCTTTCAATATAGAGGGCTGGCTTATAAGACTGTAACCAATGAAAGAAGCACTATATTTTAGAAAAAGCAAAGCCTGTTTTTTTTTCATCAAACATGATCTTACCCATAAGGATGGGTGGAAAAAGATGTTAGGAATAGCAGAAACTAAAATAGGAAGCAAAACCTGCAGAAGAAACTTAGCAAAGATGTGGGAGGCAACCTCTGTTACCTAGACTCGGATAAAGTGTCCAATTGTACTCGCACATTTTCTGCATGTTATTTACATGTTATTTGTATCTTGTAAAGCTTTACCTATGAAGTTTTTTTGATGTGAGGGTTTCGAGAGCAGGAAGAGAGGTTATGTGTTCTTACCCAAATCTTTTGTTGACCAGCGTTCAGTGTATGTGTATCAAATCCACCCTCCCTCCCTCAACTTGGCACTCAACACTATCAAGAGCTAAATTGATTTTTATTACTTTTTAAGTTGTTGGGTTGTTCATGCTGTGTTCTACTCAATGAGCCTCTATTTTACAATTTACAATTATGGTTGTCAGAACTGAGTAACTTCTGTTTTAGCAGGTAGCTCAGGCTCTGATCTGTTCTGTCCATTTTTGCTAAACCTATATCCAATGAACTGAATTTTGCCTATAATTATAATTACATATTTTTCCCYTTATCTTAGCCAGTATGGTCACAAAAATTAGCTAATACCTTGAATTTTGCTGCTGAGTTAAACGTTCTCCTCTCTTGTCCGCATAGACTTAAAGAACTTCATGTGTAATTTGATTCCGTGAAGTCTGTATAAAATGAATTCATGTTGATGTTATAAGGAAACACTTCAATTGCCTATGAAGGTTTTTGTGCAGGAATTTTAAAGTGAAAATTTTGGCTATAATTTTACTGTGTGCCTTTGTAGTCCTTTTCACTCTTGCCACTTTTGCAACTCTATTACTTTAAACATTTTTGAAAGGATGACTGCTAGTTTACTGAATCTTTTTCCATCTTCTAACCCTTCTTAGGCTCCTAGCTAAAGGATAACAACCTATCTCTAGCTATTTTTCTTCAATATTTCTTGAGTGTTTGCTTTTTTGTGCTGGGACTGTAACATATACTCGTAGGCTTGTAGTGTATGGTTTAGGACCTTGTATGTTTGGTTGCCAGAAGGGATAGACAGATATGACTGTTAATTGGTGAAATAGAATGTTTGATATTAAGGGAGGGATGCAGAGTATCATTTGGTGGGTTGGGAATTACTTATATGTAAACACATATTGGACTGAGTTTACCTAAACCCTAACTTGTTTGCCTGTTCCTATCATATCCTATAATCCAAATACATGCCTAACAAACACCTATTAATTTTTAAGTTCTAAGTATTATTAAATGGAATCACTTTCATGTTGGTGACTAAAAACTGTACCTTTATGGTTGTAGTCCCTTCCTGTGCAGGTGATTTTGGTGTTGCCGCACAGCTGACTCGAACTATGTCTAAGCGCAATACGGTATAGCTTTTCTTCTTTTATATCGCTGGATTTTTATCTATTTGTTCTTCAAAGTGTTTCTTGTTTATCTAGTATCAATGTTATAGTAAATGGGTTGTGAACTATGTTACTCGGACTCTTTCATTTACCTCATGTGTCCGTGTAGACATGACTGACACTTACACTTGACACTTCATTTTTAAACTAGAAACACTACTTTTTTCAAGATAATGGGTGTTTGGTTCTTTGGCATGACCTATAAATTCCATCACGTGCTATATTGTTAGTTTTTTTTACTTGCTATATCTTTTCTGTGTATCTAATTTTTTTCGTGTAATTTTATTGATACATGATCAAAGATATGAAAATAGGTAGGTGGAAATATAATTGTGTATCGAATTTTTTTTCTTGTGACTTATATTGATACATGATTAAAGATATGAAAATATGCAAGTAGAATTATGAGCTGATATATTACAGCTGATTTGCTGGTCTGTTTTTCCTCCAATCTGAACTGATTTGTTTCGAATAAGAAGTGTTCAAAGAGAATATGGCTAAAATGCCGGTTCATAATTGCCCCGTTTATTTTGGGTTATTTGTCTTAATTTTAGGAGGAGGAGGAGGAGGAACAACTATGCCTCTGTCTCTTCCCGTTTATTTTGGGTCATTTGTCTTAATTTTGTTAACGAAGAGCACAATTTGGATGCTAAACTGAGGCCTTAGCCTTTGCTGCTTTGTGAATTCAGATGTTTTCTTTAGTCATGTGTTACAGGTAGTTTGGTACACATCATAAGGTGCTTCCTATGCTTGTCAGCTAGAAATTTGTTCAAATCATGTCGTGTTTCCTACTACTCCGATCAAAAGCGGGGTAAAATTGTGTATGTGTGAAAGAGTTCTTGCCATGGTTTATGATGCCCTTGAAGGTGGTGTATGTGAATGAGAAGAAGAGTTCTGAGAAAATGAAGGCCTCCTTTAGCTTTGGCAGTGGCACTCTTCACGGACATCTGTTGGTCAGTACTCAGTAGTCAGTACAGTATATTTTCTTACTTAGCTGCACTTACTGAGATATTATCAATCTTACATGAGTTGTTGATCGTTGGTTGCTTGAACAGGCTGGGGAAGAACGTTTTTCGGCAGAGCTGGATGACAAAAATCAAGTGTGGTATGAAATACTGTCCTTTTCAAAGCCTGCACATTTTCTGTCCTTTATGGGGTATCCTTACGTACAGTTGAGGCAGAAGTACTTTGCGAAGGAGTCTACAGATGCTCTATTAAAGCACATATCTACTGACTGACTGAAATGCAATTTGTTGGTGTGGTTAATTGATGTAGGCTAGTGCATTTGCAGTTTTGTTTGCTATTTGTCTGTAAACACAGATTATGATGATACCTAAGTTGTATTTCATTTTTTTTTAATTTTTGATAGAAAGGTAAACAGGGATACATGTATATTTTCATGCATTTTGCTATTGATTGTTGAAATGGAAACCAGCTTACAAGCTGGTTTCTGCCATTTTTTTTATTTCAGAAGTGCAAATTACCGACCGAATATTCGGTCAGTAAAAATATATTATATAAAAAGTACAGATTACCGACCGAATATTCGGTCGGTAAAAATATATTATATAAAAAATACAGATTACCGACCGAATATTCGGTCGGTAAAAATATATTATATTAAAAAATACAGATTACCGACCGAATATTCGGTCGGTAATGGCCATTTTAAATTAAAAAAAATAATTACGAGTATTTACCGACCGATTTAAAGATCGGTCGGTATACCCCTCCATGGCCCTCCAATTTTTGGAGGGAAAAGGGTATTTACCGACCGGTAAACCACTTTTTCCCTCCAAAAAATGGTCGGATGTAATTGGTCGGGAATCGGTCGGTAATTGGTCGGTAAACCCTTACCGACCGAAATTCGGTCGGTAATTTTTGGATTACCGACGATTGTGATTCCGACACCGCTTACCGACCGACCGCTTAAGTGTGGTCGGCCGAAGCCAATTTTCTTGTTGTGTTGATATGATGAGACTGAATTTTAAATTTGATATGAGCACTTAAGAACAGAACAGAAAACTTGAACAATTTGTGTTTCAAGAATTCAAGAAAGAAAATCAGAATAGAGAAGTTAGGGCTTTTGAGAAAAATATATAACCATGAAATAAGAGAAAGAAGTAAGGAAAGTATGTGATCTAAATACGAAAGAAGGATTTGAGCACATGCAAGATATTTAAAAGAGAGAAAGATTGAAAAGCAATGGATCTTTCGCAAGATTTTCGAACAATTATCCGTTCTTACAACTGCAGTTGCCATAATTACAACTGTCATTACAATTAATTCCAATTTTTGAAATTTTTGAAAAAGAATAAAATAATTAGATAGTAATTGCCTCAAGAAACTGGTTCCTAAGTGGTCTGCCACTGGTTTGTGCAAACTTACTCTTTTTCAAGACTTATGCCAAGGTACCTTGCGTACTAAATTGATCAGTTCAGTATCACATAAAAACTTTGTGAACCCTAAAAAGTAGAAAAGAAAAATATATACAGAAAGAGAAAAGAAAAGAAATATATATACAAGGAAGACATCATTTGACTAGCCAAAGGGACAAGTCAAGAGCTAAGAGCTCATTGTCTAATTTTTATTATACCCAACAAGGTACGAAACTTGATGAACACTTCACTGCTCAAAGGTTTTGTAAATATGTCAGCTAGTTGAACTTTTGACCTGAAAACTCTAACTCAACATTACCTTTTTCAATATTGTCCCTAAAAAATGATGCCTAATATCAATATGCTTGGTTAGAATGCTGAACATGATTTTTGGAAACACAGATTGCGCTTGTGTTGTCACATAAAATGGGAACACTTCTGAAACAGACCCCAAAATCCTTTAATTGTGACTTTATCCACAAGAGCTGAGCATAACACAAAGCAGCTGCAATGTATCAGACTTGACTGTAGATAAAGCCACATAATTTTGTTTCTCAGATCCCCATAAAATGACACTAGTAGAAAAAAGCAAATTTGCTTCTCTAAATTTTCTGCAGATTTAGTGATATGCAGCAAATCATATCATTCTAAGCCTAAATACAAATTTGAGGGACTTATTTGCTGGATTTGTACTTTAAACCGTAGCAAATAAGTTATTGAATATGGTCATACCCTCTCAAGTCACCCGCTCAGCCTCACTCTCTCCTTTCCCATGAAACCCTCATAGCAGCTTCACTCTTTCTCTCTCCTTTCCCAGGAAACCCGGAAACCATCACAACAACCCCACTCTCTCTGTCCTTTTCGACGAACCATCTTACCAGCCCCCTCACTTGTATTCTCTATCCTCAAAAACCCAAATGCCCTTCACGTTTTCTCACTCCTCTCTACAAAAACCCTAATTCACCACCATTACTGTTTACTATGGTACAATCGAGATCCAAACACAAATTTAAGGTATGATTTTTTTCCTTTATAGTTTTATTTTTGTTTTGTTTTCTGTTATTTTCGTTGTTAATTGCGTTTAAATTTGAGATTAATTTGGATTAGATTGTTAGGTTAATTTATGGATCGATTTTGATTAGAGTTTAACTCGATTTCTGTGAGTTGGCTTGCGAAGTTCTTCCTCAATTTCTGAGAATTTGATGTAAATTGACTTGCCCTAAATATTTTGTTCTAACTTTTTTTAAAAATTATTCGAGGGTTTGATGATTGCAAGTTTGGAATTTGAATCTGATTTACGGAGTAGTTTTGTTTCTTAATTTGACTGTATATTAATAAATTTAAGCTAAATATTATATCTTTATAATTGGATGCATCATAATTTTGCTTCTTTTGTGAGTTTCTACTATTTCTTGTAAATTTCTAGCTAATAAACAGATAAATCATGGTCATAATATATTATTAATGAGCTTGCATAAATTAAATTATGTTATAAGATTTTGGAATTTTTGAATTTGTAAGGTACTGGTTCTTGTGTTTACCCATCATCAGCATTAGGAGGAGGAGGAGGAGGAGGAGGAACAACTATGCCTCAATCAACAACCCCTCCATCTTCAACATTCCCAACACCAACAACAACATCTTCACCTGGGACTTTTGGATCTTCTTCTGGTGGTCTTGCTTCTGGGTATGCTTTAATGATACAATCCACTACTGTTTGTCCTTTATGCTCTACTAATTAGCTGATCATGTCACAATAGCTAGACCTTAATTTCTACTTCTTTCGTCCCGTAATCTTTGCCTGGAGCGAAGATTATAACACAACCGAAATCATAAGTGGTGCAAAGATTATGACTTGGAGTGAGTAGTTTACAATACCACAAGGAATTTGTTAGGTTGTTTTAGTCTACTTACAAAAAAAAGGGAGCTTTTCATGCTTTAGCGAATCCATTAGTAAAGATATTATCAATCAAATGTCACATGTTGGAGACCATGTCAAATGCGAATGGTTATATAGAACTTAAATGTGAATTAGAGACTACTGTGTTGAAAGTTGAAACATTAGAAATTAAGGTTCATTGAACTAACAGATAAAGGATTCTTTGTTGTCTTGGTTGTTAGCCTCAGTATAATAACTGATTCTGCCTATCTTAAAGAATCATTTGGTTGGCTAGTGGCTAGTTTTTCAAAATAGTAGGAAATAAATCATGTAGTTAGATTAAAGATGAGATTGGGAAACATTGTAATAGGGACAGTAGAAAAAAGTGTATCTTGATATAAAGTAGAATGGTTTGTAAGCATAAACTTTTCTTGTCAATTACTTTCCATTGAAGTTTCTCTACATATTGTTCCAAAACTCATAAGACATGGGAAATTAATGATTTTCTATATTATCCTCTCCGAATCCCTCCCAAAACATAAGATCAAGTGTATTGAGTCTTAGTTTATAGTCTTTATCCTTTATAGGGGGTGGAGAAGTTCCATGGTGTTGAGTCCCTTATGTTTTGAGTGATGACAAACAACTTCAGGAAACAGGATACTTTACAATGAATAGAGTTGGTCAGGAACCAGCTATTATAGAATACTGTTTCCCAGACTAGTTAATACGTATATGAGTTATATGTTGAAACTAACTTGTCTCCTTACAGGGAACACCTGAGTGAACAAATGTTCTACGTACTGGTGGGGAACCAGTAGGAATTGTTTCCTAGACTACTATACTGAAAAGTAGTCATATACTCTTTATTGTACATTAACCATGTTACGTGTGCAGTAGTTGAGTTGATTCCAAGACTTAGAGCATGGAAGCCTTTCGAAGTCATTCGAAGAAAGAAGAGTTGTCTTTCACTGAAGAATTCATGGAAGCTTCATAGTCTTGAAGATTACATGAAGAATGGAAGAATTAGTTCTTAAGTGTTTAAATATATTTTTTCTTGTAATGTGCTCCGTAATATGATTTGTTTGTAAGGGTGTTATAAGTTCTTAAGTGTTTTTGAGTCATGTTATAAATTCTGGTACAAGTCTTGAACAAAATTCATAACATACTCATCCTAGGGAACCWGGCTGGGGAACCAGCTGGGTCTCTACGTGGAATATAATAGCTGCGGATTTGAAAAAGATTTTCCTAAAATATTTTTCAAAGATTTGTTTTTAAAATATCCTAAGCAGCTGGAAAATAGATGAGGATATATTTTGGTTACCTTAATCCTAGGAGTATTTATCTTATTTGATTCTATCCGTGAGATTAAGTCAAATAAGATAAATACTTTCCATAAAATCGCATCTTATCTTGACCGACAAGCTATGTGATTTTATGGTAACTAGGGTTTAGGTTTCCATGCATTTATGTACTCATCTAAGTTCATATATTTCATATAACTCTCCACGGTTGAAAAAGAGTAATTTTTGAGAGAAAACACACAAGCATAAAACCCTACTTCAAGTCATATACAAGAGCACAAATCGAGCAAAACAATTCTCTTATTAGCTTTTTAGAAGTAAATTCAAAAGAGAGAAACTTTGATATTGTAAGGCATTCAACAGAGGGGTTGAAAGCCAGGTGAGTGTTTGTGAGTTCAAATACAAGTTGGACTTACGAGTGTGTTTTGAGTGCACATTCAGAGTTGAGTGTGGGGTGTGCTGGCTCCTAGAGTAAGGAAATAACAGGGAGTGTGTTCTTTGTTTTTCAGAGTATATTAATAAAAGAACATAGGGTAGGAGGACGTAGGCCATAGTTAGGTGAACCTCATTAAATTTTTGTGTTCCTTATTACTTTGCTTTTATTCCGCTGCTTACAGGAATCAGCCCAACTGGTTCCTCATACATAATCCGAAAAGAAAGAAAAATAGGCTAATAACTAGGATACTCAGTTCACCCCCCTCTTGAGTACCATAGAACCTTCAATTGGTATTAGAGCCAAGGCTTCTTGTACGAGTAACATCTAGAGAAGTTAAGCATGGTTACTCAAGAATTAAATGCTATTGGGTATGACAACGAAACACCAAAGTTCAATGGAAGCAACTATGCATGGTGGAAGAATAGGATCAGGAATGTGATAATGAGAATCGACTACGAGTGCTGGCTTGTAGTCAAGAATGGTCCAAATGTTGTTATGAAGACTGATGCTAAAGGAAACAAGACTCCCAAGAAGGATAGTGAGTTGACAACGACAGACTACAAGCAATTGAAAAAGAATGCCAAGGCAATGTCAATCTTACAACAAGCCATAGGTGAGACAGAATATAATCGGATCTCTGGATGCAGTAATGCTAAAGAGATTTGGGATACTCTTGAACTTGCTTATGAAGGAACCAATGAGGTAAAAAGGTCCAAAATCGATTTACTTATGTCTAAATATGAATTATTTGCTATGAACAAGAATGAATAGATCAATGATTGTTTTCGTAGATTTATGACAATAATAAATGATCTTAGATCTCTTGGTAAAAGTTTTTCTGATGAGGATCTTGTGAGAAAGGTTTTGTGTAGTTTGACAGATGCATGGACAACCAAGGTGACAGCTATTTATGAAGCCAAAGATGTATCCACCTTGTCTCTAAAACAGCTGATTGGTTCCCTCATGACTCATGAATTGTTAATTGATTTTAAGTCTGAGAAGGAACCAGCCAGAGGCATGGCCCTTAAAGGAATAGTAGAGTAAGATGAAGATGAGATTGGCATGATTGCCAAAAGATTTTAGAGAGCACTTCGTGACCAGAGGAAAAACTTCAAAGGTAAGAATTTTAAGAAGTCTAACTCCTCTTTTGTAGGTTGCTCAAGTGTGGAGAGAAGGGACACTTAATCAGAGATTGTCCTAAGTGGAAGGACAAACAGTCCAAATCTAGAGAAAAAGAGCTTTCAAGAATGCTATGATAGCATCCATATGGGGTGATTGCGACTCAAGTTCTGATGAGGATGAAGAATCACCTAACCCTAGTGTTTGCATGAATGCCTTTGCAAACATTGATGAAGATGGTACCGATCTAGGAACCAGAGGGGGAACCAGCACATTTAAGAAGTGCTTGATGGTCAAGAAGGATGTGCTACATGAACACAAGGTAAACTTAGAGCAAGTTAGGGAAGATATGCATGAATATGATAGAGATAATATATTGCTTGTATAGATTCTTTATTAGATGAATGCTATAAGTTAGGTGAAACTTACATAACTGGAAAAAGACAACTTAAAGAAAAATGTGTTGAATGTGAAGTAGCTAATGCCAGTTGTGATCACCTTGAAGAAGTTTGCCATGAACTCAAAAATTAAGTAGTTGAGCTTGAAGTTGAATTGGACAAGTGTAAGGTGGAACTAGAGAAGGCAAAATCTTCTAAACCTATCTATCCGAGTGATGGTGAAGAAGATTTAACCTCCTGGTTCCCTAGAGACTTATCAACTACAAGTGACTCACTTGACTTTTCAGAAGCCAGAAGTAAAGCAGCCTTTTGTGGTAGAACTTCCTTGTTGAAAGCCTTTGAAATTTTGGCTAGCAACTTAGAAGCTCTACACAAAGAGGTTGCTTCACTTAGGGCTACACAGTTCACTATTTCCCCTGCAGGTACCAGCGAAGAAATCAATGATATGATCTATGAATATGAGGGTAAGATATGTGACTTCTAGGTTGAGATCTATCATTTGAAGAAAGGCAAGCAGCCAGTAGTTGTTGACATGGATGTGGATCCTATGCTCCTGAAGCTCAATTTATAACTTGAATCTTTAAAAAGTGATTTTGATGTTATAAAAGAAAAAAATAAGTTGTTAATTGAAAATCTAGAAGCAAGAGAAAAGGAACTTCATGAGAGCCATAGGCATGTGAGAAAATTATTGACTGCATAAGAGACATTGAGTCATTTGACCTCAAATAGAGGTAACAAGGGAAGAGTTGGTCTTGGTTATGAAAGATAGAGAACCAGGACTAATTGGTCCCCCAGGGAAACCACATGGATCAGCGAATTCAAGAAAGGTAAGTATGTCATGGCTAAGGACATGCATGTTTGCTATCATTGTGGTATGAATGGGCATAAGTTCATGATCGCCCAGCAAGAAAGAATAGTGTGAATAAGAACAACAAACACATAAAGTTGGTCTGGAGGAGAAAAGACCAACAAGAGCCAAATGTTGTGGAAAAGGGATCCAAGAAAGTTTGGGTACCTAAATCTAATGTTTGATTTGTTCTTGCAGGCTAAAGTGAAGAGAAGTACCTATTGGTATTTGGACAGTGGTTGCTCAAGACACATGTCCGGGGATAAAGAGCAATTTCTCTCACTAGTAACCTTTGATGGAGGAAGTGTCACTTTTGGAGATAATAGTAAGGGAACCATTGTAGGACGTGGGCAGTACCCCCGCGTATAGCGGGCGCGCGGCTTGGTACTACATCGAGGTGCTTTGCGTGGGCTTGAGCCACGGAACCCGCACGTGAGTGCGTTGGGGTAGTGTTGTCGAGTAAGGGGAGTCGCCACCGTGCCTATAAAGGTTATTCACGGACGCCCG
>SNQN01002710.1:30020-41184 GCA_008642245.1 Bassia scoparia | reverse complement strand
CAAGCTAATGGTGGGTTTTTCTCGTTTATCAAGTTTCATACAAGGTATCTTCTTTTTATTTTTAGTTCCTTACATATGCTTTGGCATCTTGTTATTTGCTAGCTTCTTGTTATTCTTGGTTAGTTAACACTTGCAGTTGGTCTGTGCTTGAGTTTGTGTGGGTTTATCACCCAACTTGTTTTAGCTCTCTTTTTCGCAACATTTAAATATGTAGGGGTAACATTCTAGAGAAATACATCGACGCCAAACGGGTACGACGAACAAGGTGTCATGTGTCGAGGAGGTGATTTTGACAAATATTCTATTGTTGATTGGCGCTTTTTGAGCCATCTTTTCCTTCTCATTTCCCTCTTTTCGGCTAGCCTATGCTCATTTTGAGGTCATTTGGGTTATTATTGTGGACTTGGTTTATTTCTCGGTTTTGCAAAGTTTATATAACTTTCCTAGTTTTTGAGGCATTTTTTGTATTGTCTTGCTTTGAATGATGTTGAAACCTTACTTGAACCCTCTTTTGTCCGATTTTTCAGGCATTAATAGTTATTTTTTATGCCATGGAATATACTTTAAGGCTAGGAGATTGAAGAGATGCTAAGGATTATTGGAAGCTTTGGCTGTCAAGGAAGAACTTGAGCAAAATTGGAATCATTGGAACTATGATTATATTGACGATGAATTCCAACAAGTACAACAAGCTTTAATTGCATACAATTGCAAAGCTTCACTCTAAATCCTATGCTTAAACAAAGTGTTTTGAGGAATTAGAGAGTTTACAAAGACTTGTTTGAGTGTTTGTATATGTGATATATCAGAAATGAAGTGAGAGAAGCCAAGTGTAGACACCCAAAAGTATCTCCCCAAATTGAATAGCCGATGAGGAAAAGTACGATATTTCGAAATAGATTTGATTTCGGTAGTAGCGATAAAATCCATAAACCACATCCATTTGCACAAGTTGAATTAAAGTTGAGTTTGAAATCATATGCCGAGAGCACACAATAATAGGTGGAAATTACTTATTTTTATTTATTTTATTTATTTTCATTTTTTAGGCTTTTTTCTTTATTTTTAATATTTTTAAAAATAATCTTTCATTTTTTTTAGGCTTTGCATCTTGTGCTTCTCATATTTCTGAGTTCGCCAGTATTTTTAGATTATTTTTCTGATTTTTATTTGATTTTCTATGATTTTTACAAGTTTTTTAAAATGATTTTCGAAAATAAATGAATTCAGAAATTCGTAGAAAAATCCAGATAATTCGGGAATGATACAGAATATTCTAGAAGATTTATCTTGTTCATCAAGTTTATCCGAAAGTGGATAAAGTTTAATTAGATAGTAGATTAGATGCAAAAACACGGATAATAATTCCCACGTCATCCATAATCGTATATACGATCCAAGTGACCGTATATACGATCCAAGTGATTGTATATATGGTTCTCACAACCTTATTTACGGTCCTCTCACCGTATATACGGTTGTTATCCGTATGCTTGATTTCGTATTTATCTATCTTTTTCCCGAAAACGCCTATAAATACATGCTCTCAATGCTTAATAAAACATCAACGAAAATCATTAGATGAAGTGCAATTCAAAGCTTTCAAAAATATCTCTCTCACACACAAATCAACAACAAAAATACAAATCACTCATCACATCCAAAGTTCTCAAGTCTGTCGCAACTTTCGGAGTCGTGTCTTTGCAAATCTAAGTACAAATTTTGAGGCTAGTAAAAAAAACTTTCTCTTTTCTTTTTATMATTAATTTTGATTAACATATTACTTTTGCTTTCGAATTTCAATTATGTAAATTCATTCGTTTTCAATCGTTTTGCGCCTTACCGCAATTGTACTGTTTTAATCATAATTGTCAATACTAACGATCCCTTTTATTGTGATAAGCGATTCAATTGGAAGCAGAGCTTTGATACACTAACCTTTGTTGTTTCTTTTGTTATTGATAGCGAAGCAAGGTAAGTTCGATTCATATATTCTATTATTGCATACTAATCATCATCTCACATGTATTTTGACATTGTTTTTGCATGAGATACTTTTTTATTGCTTAAAGAAGACCTGATATTGTTGAATCGCATTAATTTCAGATTAATCATGGACAAATTGTTTTTAAGTACCTTATAAATTTGATTAATTTGAAGTGATCACAACAATTAGGCTAGGTAGTGATATGTGCATGATAGAAACTCACTCGTTTAATAGATTTCTAAGGCTAGAGTGCTTCCTAAGAATAAAATTATTAAGTTGTTGTGTATTTAATGGATTTGATCGAATGAAATTACAATGAGACTGAGTGAAGGCCACTACATGCGGGCAGATTGGGTCAATGATTCTTTCCGTAGCATGTCCCCGAACCCACGAACTAGTTACTGGATCAAATCTTGACACCAATGTTTCGGGCGTCCGTGATTAACCTGTATAGGCACGCTGG
Organism: Bassia scoparia; assembly: GCA_008642245.1. Lineage (NCBI taxonomy): Eukaryota > Viridiplantae > Streptophyta > Magnoliopsida > Caryophyllales > Amaranthaceae > Bassia > Bassia scoparia. The sequence goes on along the minus strand of SNQN01002710.1, from coordinate 38,734 downwards.
CGATTCCCTCACTCGACAAAACTACCCCAACGCACTCACGTGTGGGATCTGTGGCTTAAGCCCACGACCAAAATCAACGTAGGACGTAGGCCTGATGAGGGAACACGCCTACATATAGTCCCACCGCTTGACTGCCTAAATAGAGCAAAGCTGATCGCTAAGACCCTCGACTTACGCACTAGAATGCGCGAGTCACGTATTCCATGCAGAGAGCAATGCACGAGTCGTGCATGGGAATGCGTGACTCATGCATTCCTGCTTTACTTCTGGATTGCTCTTCTCACTGCACTAGATGCGTGATATGAGCATCGAGATGCGCGTGTCATGCATCCCAATGTGCGACTCATGCATCTCTATGCGTAACTCACGCATCTGCAGCAGATTGTAGACACAGTTTCCTTCCTCACTTTCTACCATCTCCACACTTTAACCTTTCACTCTCCCACTTGGAGATCGATTGAAAGAGAAACAAAGACACAGAAAAACATGAAAAACTATCATGCACTATCTATCATTAACAATAGGCAACCATAGCACAAGCATCTTAATCACTTAGTGAATGAGACTAATCGTGGTTCGGCAAAACCTCAATTTCTTTCTAGCTACAACCTAAGTGAGCATATATCAGGAGGATTCTTGGATTCGACAATCTTCTTAAAACTCATCGTTCCGTCATCCATCAAACTTCTAGTGTAATGATACCGCCGCTTGATGTGTTTGGTCCAACAGTGATATACAGGATTCTTAGCCAACTGAAACGCATTTTTACTATCATTATAGAACATACATCCATTTTGGTGATAGCCCATCTCATTTAGGAATGCTTTCAGCCATTCAACCTCCTTTCCCGCCTCTGACATAGCCACATACTCAGATTTGGTCGTAGACATGGAGACACACTTTTGCAACTTGCTTAACCAACTAATGGTCGTCCGTCATGTGTGTAAGCTCAAAAAGTACGGTGGTCTTGGAATGAAGGATGCTTGTTTATGGAATAAAGAAAACTTGGGTAGACATGTTTGGGCTTTGGCTCATAATAAGGAGAACTTGTGGGTAAAATGGATTCATTCGATGTACTTGAAGGGCAGGGATTGGTGGTGTTATCATCCCCCCAATGATTGTAGTTGGTATTGGAAAAAGATTTGTGAGATCAGGAACTTTTTTGTTCAGGCTGGTTTTGCAGAGTGATATTATGGGGATGTCCACTTATTTTGTTTTTGTTATTTATGCCAAAATTAGGGTTGTGAGCTCATGGTTTCCTGGTGTAGTGTTATCTGGCAAAGGCTCAGCAGTCCTAAACATCGTTTCATTACCTGGTTAGTAGTATGTACAGGGGCGTTTGAAAACAAGGGGAAGGCTTGCTAAGTTTGGGTGCCGTGGTTCTATTTCCTGCATACTATGTAGGAATGGTGATGAATCTCATGATCATTTGTTTTTTTCTTGTCCCGTCTGCATTCAGATTTGGAGTGCTATTCAAGATTGGTTGTAGATCAAGGTCCCAGCTYATTGTCTCCTACTTTGTGCTAAGCAATTTGGGCAAAGGAACCTTTCAGAATTTCAGTTTCATGTTTGTTATGCAGCTATTTGGGCTACTTTTATAGTATATGCATTTTGCGAAACAATGTTTTCTGGAAGAATTCTGCTATTGATTGTGTTCAGATAGTTAATATTATTAGGAATCAGCTCATTTTGAGGATCAATAGTGTACTTCCTAGGAAAGTTACTAGGAGAGATGTGCTTGCCACTTTGTATTAGTTCTTGAGTTGGTGAGGCCAACCTAGTTGGTTTGACCCTTCTYCTCCTTAGGTTGTAATATGTTTCGYTTCTTGTGCTAATAATACTTTTATTTACTGTTAAAAAAAACTAATGGTCYTCCCGCCAATAGTAAAGACATACCCCAAAGTGCTTTTACTTGAATCATAGRAGCCCKCAAAATRAACATCAACAAAACCCTCAAGAACAACCTKATTCCTCCTATAGCAAAGAGTCATACRCGAAGTAACTTTGCGATACCTCAAGAGACATTTCACAACTTCCCAATGCTTCTCACCCAAATTTGACATGAATCTACTTACAACTCCCAATGCTTGTGCAATGTCGGGTGTAATGACCACCATAGCATACATCAATGCTACAAACGGACCGAGAAGATAAAGAAAAGAAGGTGAGTCATCCTTGCCTTTTTCTTTCCTTTGTCATAGGGCAATCCTCCTTGACTCAATTTGACATCCGATGAAAGAGGAGAGAAGACGAGGCTTGGTATAAACCATGTCGGACCCGCGGACAGGGTACCCTTCGTTGGACATATTCTTCTTGAGACTAACCTCAAGAACCCTCTGAACACAGTCTATAGATAGAATGCCTGCATAACCGAAGTACTTTCTTTGCCTCGACCATATCTTTCATCTCAAATCTTAAAGAATATTTTTTCCTTCAAGTCATTGATACAAACCCTCCATAGTATAAGTGACTCGCAATAAGCATGTCTCGATCAACCGTATTGGACAAAAAAAAAAGTACGCATATGACATACCATCCACATAGCCTTTTGAAAAAACAACAATGATCACCAACTCTTCGTCCTCAACAGGAATGCCATGTGTCTTTAACATTGAAAATTGTTCTAAACTTCTTCGTAGGGCGCATTTGTTCTTCGTGGAGCTGTATTCAAATCCAATAAAAGCACATAAGACCATTTCACACAAGCTTGCGCCAACACTAAGTCTTCCGTTCCCGAAGTTTGGGTTATAGCTAAGTGAGACCGAGGTTGAGGCTATCTTGTGGAGTTTTCTTAACCTTCTAATCAACCATTAAGAATGGTGTTGTTCGCATCTGGTTGCTTTGTGAACGTCTTGCACGATCCATGATTTTGTAGCAATTGTTTGGTGGAGATGGGTAGAAATCGGTCATCAGACCCACAAACCAACAATCATCATCATGTGCGTGCATCATCATTAAGCCACGGCCGACTCCAACTCAAACAAAGAACATGTATCACGGAGAATACGAACACCTTTGTTGTAAGATATGGTGTGCATGAACTGATGGTGCGGTAAATCAGTTCTTGTATCTTGTGTGAATTGCCTTCCAATTTCGCAATACATTATCACCATCGAGCTCTATAAACTCCTTTTCATGCTCTACCGATGCCTTCTCTGTAGATTTTCCACCAAAGTTGTCCTTATACAAAGAACTCTCATCAAATGTAATGTCACGATGCCTAATAACCTTTCGGTTCTTAGGATCCCACAAACGATAGCCATATTTCTCATCACCATACCCAATGAAGTAGCATTTGATGGATTTCGGGTCTAGCTTGTCTCTCTTATCGGATTGCAAACAGGAAATGCAATCGAAAGTCTTCAAATGTGAGTAAGAAACCACCTTCCCACTCCATTTCACTTCCGAAATCATGAAATCCAAATGCATCGAGGGACTACGATATACTAAATAAACCGCAGTATTAATGGCATCCGCCCAAAAGCATTTAGGTAGACCCGCATACAACCTCATATACCTTGCCCTTTCAAGCAATGTTCTATTAATCCGCTCTGCGACCCCATTTTGGTGAGGCTTACCGTCCTCTCTAAAATAATACCATTCTCCTTATAAATGTCCTTGTAAGCTTGCAACTCATACTCACCTTCATTATCGGAATTGACCGCCTTGATCTTCCGCCCCGAAGCATTCTCAACCTCCGCCTTCCAAGTCCTTAACTTTTATTTCACCTTCAACATGTTCTTCATGAAGTAAACCCATACTTTTCTAGTTGATTCATCAATGAAAGTAACAAAATAGTGAGAGCCGCTAAGGGATTGAATGAGGGTATGGGCCCCATACGTCCGTGTGTACAAGTTCTAGCTTCTCCTTCTTCAAGGACCGTTTGGTTTTTGTGAAAGAAACCTTTATCTGCTTCCCGAAGACACATGTTTAGCAAAATACCTTGTCGACTGATTTCAACCCTGACAACTTACCACTCGAAGCTAGCAATCGCATGCATCCCTTTCTCACTCATGTTATCAAGCCGAGTATGCCATAGCTTGGAATCACAACCTACAATCGTAGCCACCATGTTTGTACACCCTAAGGTAGTGTACAAGGTTCCAGTTTTGATTCCCCAACCAACCACCATGGCCCCCTTTGACACCTTCCAACTTTCCTCACAAAATAATACCCTATGACTGGTTGAGTCTAAGTGACCCACATAAATCAAATTTTTCCTTAGCCCGAGAATATACCTCACATCTTCAAGCTTCCATGAACTCCCACTTGAAGTCTTGATCATCACATTMCCCTTCCCCTCAATGCTCCATGAATTACCATTCGCAAGATATACCTTTCTAAAGCTTCCTCCCTTYAAGTTCRGAAYATACTCCTTGCATAGAGAAGAATGTAATGATGCACRCGAATCAAGTATCCAGTTTTCAACTGGATTGTCCATGCTTAGAACCAAGGCATCCACGATATCATCACTCAAAACCACACTAACCGATGAAGACCCATTATCGTTGTTCCGTAGCACCGAGCCTCCCTTCTTCTTGGGATTTGGACTTTCCCATTTGGTATGTCCCTTTGTACCACAATTCCCCCACACAATCTCGGATTTTCCTTTTGATTTACTCCTCCCTCTACTCTTAGATCTACCCCTTGAGTTACCCTTTGCTTGTCTTCCTCGTCCCCCCTCAATAGAATAGGCACCGCCCGACGACTCACCCGACTCTTTCCTTCTTAAGCTCTCACTTAGGATCAAGTCTCTAACATCATCATGTTTCAACTTTTCTTTCCCCGAAGAGTGGTTTATTGCGGAGACCACCGTATCCCATGACCTAAGTAACGTAGAAAGCAAAACCAAGGCTTTCACCTCATCCTCAAACCGAATATCGACTAATGATAGTTGGGACAAAATCGAACTAATCTCAATTATGTGTTCAACGGTTGAACCACCGTCATTCATCCGGACCTCAAACAAACGACGKATTAAAAACACCTTATTAATGGTCGAGGGCTTCTCATGCATATTCGACAATGTCTGAAGGACCTCCTCCATCGTACTTATGTCCTTGACCCCATAAGTAACACTCTTACTCAAATTCAAACTAATAACACCTAGTGCTTATCTATCTAGCACTCTCTAATCTTCCTTCTTCACACTGTCCGACCTCTTAACATTGAGAGGTAGATGTAAACCCTTTTGATACAAATAGTCCTCTATTTACATTTTCCGAAATGCAAAGTCTTTCCCATCAAACTTCTCAATATTCAACTTACTATCTTTCATGTTTAGTCTTAGGGTTCAACAACAAGGTCTCAAAACTATTAAACTAATAATTTAAACCTCAAACACCTAAAACTCCAAACTTGAGATCTAAGATTCACAAACTATAAATTGAGCTCAAATCTAGCTAAAAATCACCAAAGACGAGACTCCGGCTCTAATACCATTTGTTGCGGCAAAGACGAGCTAAAACAAGTTCGTGATAAACCCACAAAACTCAAGCAAGACCAACATGCAAGTGCTAATGACCAATGACTAACAAGATAGCAAGCAAATAACAAGATACAAGCATATGAAGGAACTAAAAACGTAAAGAAGATAAAATTACCGTGGGAAACCCGAGAACCCGAAGGAAAACCCACCCTTGCACTATGTTTATATTGATGATGAATTCCAACAAGTACAACAAGCTCTAATTGCATACAATTACAAAGCTACACTCTAAATCATATGCTTAAACAAAGTGTTTTGAGAAATTAGAGAGTTTACAAGACTTGTTTGAGTGTTTGTATATGTGATATACCAGAAATGAGGTGAGAGAAACCTTTATATAGTCCCTCCGCTTGACTACCAAAACAGAGCAAAGTTGATCGCAGAGACCCTCGACTCGCTCACTAGAATGCACGAGTCACACATTCCATCTAGAGAGCAATGCGCGAGTCGCACATTGGGAATACGTCACTCACGCATTCCTACTCTACTTTTGGACTGCTCGGTCACTTCACCAGATGCTTGACATGAGCAACAAGATGCACGATTTGCGCATCTCCATGCATGACTCACTATAGACACCCAAAAGTGTCTCCCCAAATTGAATGGCGAATGAGGAAAAGTACGACATTTCGAAATAGATTTGATTCCGAAAGTTGCGACAAAATCCATAAACCACACCCATTTGCACAAGTTGAATTTATGTTGAGATTGAAATCATACACTGAGGGTCCATTAATAGGCGGAAAGTATTTATTTTGTTTATTTTAATTATTTTCTATTTTTAGGCTTTTTTCTTTATTTTTAGGATTTTTAAGATTATTCTCTATAAGTTATTTCTCTAATTTCCACTTTGCATTTTGTTCTTATCATTTTTTTGAGTTTGCTAGTATTTTTAGATTAATTTTCTGATTATTTTACAAGTTTTATAAAATGATTTTCAAAAATAAATATATTTAATTTTTTTTAGATAAATCTAGATAATTCGGGAATAATCCAAAATATTGTAGAAGATTAATCTTGATCACCTTGTTTATCCAAAAGTGGGTAAAGGTTAATCCGGATAGCAATTAGATGCAAAAATATGGATAAGAATTCTCGAGCAAAAAGATAGATAAAAAAGGAATCAACACACGGATCGTTGACATGGGGTGCCACGTCAACATCATCCGTATATACGATCATTTAGATAGTATATACGGATGATACTACTGTATATATGGTCCTCAGACCTTATATACGGTTGTCTTCCTTATGTTTAATTCCCTAATTTTATCTATCTTATTCCAAACGTCTATAAATACATGCTCACGGTGCTTAATTGAATATCAACGAAAACCATTGATAATACGTGCAATACAAAGCTCTCAAAATCTCTCTCTCACATAAATCACTTACAACTTACAAGGTTCTCAAATCTGTCACAACTTTCGGAGTCGTTTCTTCGCGAATCTAGGTATAAATTCTGAGGTTATTCAATCAAACTCTCTCTCTTTTCTCTTATTAATAAGTCCGATTAACATAATACATTGAGTTTCGTTTTGCTTTTTGTTTTCAATCTTGTAAATTCATTTTCTTTCAATCGTTATCGCCTTATCGCAATTGTTATAATCATAATTGTCAATGCTAATGATCTCTTTTGTTGTGATAAGCGACTCAATTGGGAGCAAAGCTTTAATACACTAACCTTTGTTTTCTTTTGTGTTGATAGTGATACAAGGTGAGTTTGATTTCTATATTTGAGTTTTTTATTTTTGCTTATAGATCATCATCGCATATATATTATTGTCATTGTTTATGCATGAGACACTTTTTTATTACTTAAATAAGACTGGAAATTGTTTAATCACATTAAATTCAGATTAATTGTTGACAAATGGTTTTTAAGAACCTTATTAATTTGATTAATTTGAAGTGGTCACAACTATTAGGCTAGATAGTTATATGTGCATGATAGAATCTCATTCTTTTAATAGATTTCTAAGGCTAGAGCGCTTCCTAAGGACAAAATTMTTCAGTTGTTGTGTATTTAATGGATTTGATCGAATGGAATTACAATGAGACCGAGTAGAGGCTGCTACATGCGGGCGGATTGGGTCAAAGGTCKTTTTCGTACCATGTCCCCGAACCCACGACTTGGTTACTGGATTAGACAGTGGGGCCATTAAATTGGTACCAATGTTTCGGGCGTCCGTGATTAACCTGTATAGGCATGGTGGCGATTCCCCACTCGACAACACTACCCCAACGCACTCACGTGCGGGATCTGTGGCTCAAGCCCACAAACGAAATCGACGTAGGACAAGGCCCGATAAGGGAACACACCTACACTCACGCATCTTTATTATGCGCGACTCACGCATCTGCAACAAACTGCAGACACAAGCTCCTTCCTCGCTTTCTACCATCTCCACTTTTCAACCTTTCGGTACGACGTTTGGGTCGATAAGAATGTTTTAATCCATTATTAGTTTTATCATCTGCCATGAACACACATAAATAGTCATATAAACATGCCCCACCCTTAGTCCTATGAATTTCAGTGTTGAATCAAGGCAAAAGAAAGAATCAATTTTCCACAAAATGAGATAATGCCAAACAAAGGAAAAACATTTTAAGAACAGATTAGTGTAGAACATACCCATAATTTCATAAAATACTCACTTCCAAATGCCCTACACATACAAAAAAGACATATTGAGCATATACCCCAATCACCAATGTCACCACCACATACATGTTAATAAAAACCCACTATACTCCACAATCAATACATGCGTAGTAAATTAGCATCCAACAAACTAATGTATAAAATCTAGCAATATATATTTATAAGAATTAAAATTTGRTGAATCAAACAGATTATACCTATAGATATTTAATTAAAAGACTTCAAACGCAGGGAAGTTGGTTTTCCGTCCGGGTACTAGCAGCTTTATCGGGGAATTTCTGATCTTAGTAGGAGCTTTCCAATTAAAGAAATAAGCACAGTTGCAATTGGGGAATGGTTGGTTCGAAAAAGTTTTCTAGAAAACGTCCGAAAAAACCTGCTACGGAAATCAACTCGAATCCATTTCTGCCTRATCACCCATTATACATCTTTTTTATCATCCAATTATCCATTACAAGCCACTTCAACGACTGTGCTAAAATAATATAGTCACCTAGCTATTTCAAGCACATAACACCACAAATGGAAAAGACAACAGCTTACAAAACCCCGACAACA
>SNQN01002710.1:2284-13871 GCA_008642245.1 Bassia scoparia | reverse complement strand
AGAGAATAGGGCGTCGAAAAAAATTGAAGAGGAAAATTAAAAATAGAGAATCTGCGCTCGTCCTCCACGTGAACAGACAGCAGTTCATATTGTTTATTTTTGTGTTCTGTTTTGAATTTATGTTTGTGCCACACTACCTGTCTCATAGTATCTTAAACTAAAAATGCATGTGGATGTGTCAGGCTTATCATAATGAATTGGTTGGTAAGTTTCACGACCGAGGAGCAGAACACGAGGCTCAAAAAAAGAGAAGGTGATTAATTTATGACACTTAACTCCTAGTTTTTTTTCTATGTATTTTACTGTTTGATGCGTTCTCTTTCTTTTATGTTTTTATTTTGTGCATCATCCATTTTGTTGAGAATATACGCTGTTTTAATTATCAATCTGTTCTTGTGTTTAGTTTAATTCGGGAGCTTCAATTCTCAGTTCAAAGATTTTTGCTCAAAAGTGTAGTATGATAGCTTTACCGAATTAATAATTATTATGAGTCCTAGATGAATAGTAAAAGCTCGTTTAACTAACCTACAATGGTTGCTTTCTGGTGGTGATACCGCATTAGGTTCAGGGTAGCCTTTTTGATTCAATTGTGAATAAGATTGTCTTTGTGGACATGTTTTTATTGATGATATCCTACTGTGAAGGAAGCTTGTCTGATTCATGTCTCATGCTTTATGTAAATAATTGGAGGCTTGCATTTTAATCATAGTCTTCCTCCGCGTCAAAAAACATTGCAACAAATGAATTTTATGTATTTCAAGGTATTTAACAATCACAAGCAAATTAATCAAAATAATTTTAACATAGTGAAGAATGGGATTATAACTTATTATGTAAAATTATTTTGAATAATTGCTCGTTTTTTACATTGTTAAATCTCGTTTTTTGAAATGTGTGTAATTTAATTGTAGCAATTTTTTTGAAACGGAGAAAGTAGATGTGTAGTTTGTATAAGTTTAGGATTTTAGCTCTTTTCAAAGATCCAGTCAGAGGGTGGAAGTCCTGGAAAGATGTTTAATTTGTTTTAATTGCGGTCTTTTCACAGATTATGTCCTGGAGTTTGCCACGGTGCCTCAAAGTTAAGCTAGTTGGTAAATATGATTTGCCGGCTTGAGTGCCAAGGCTTTAGCTAATTCAGTTGAATGATTGGGGATTTGGCTATTTGAACAAACTTACTAATGTAGTAATATGGTATTGTGTAACCAAAAATTGGCATGTCCTTTTCTGGTGGAAAAAAGGTCATTCAGAAATAATAATGTTCAACATAAAAAAGTAGAATATTAGATTCAATATTTACACCATTTATCAGTTAGGAATTGAATTGAAATTTTCTGCAATAAAATTTGATAATTTTCCTAGATACAACCTTTTCTGATTTTCAAGAGTTTCAATACACGCCTTGTCTTCTCACTCAACACCGTTCATATCTCCTACTAGCACTTTGAAAACATATTACTTCCTATGTTTTGAATTAAGAAATTGGATCAGCTCCTATGTTTTGACTTCAACTTTAAGTGGGTGTGGACTCCTAGGCAAATTTTGGGGAGAAAGAGATACAGAGAAAAAATAAGAGGGCCCATGTCAGAGGAGAGAATGAGATGGGTTTTAGGAAATTTGAAACGGAGGAAGTAATTTCTTTGCATATAAGAATAAGTTGTCCAAGGGGTAGTGTGTCATGTACGTTTAAAATGTTTATGACCTGCTTGCATTGAAGCTCCATTTTTTTTAATGGTTGCAGAACAGCAACAATTAAATCCTCAATCCCAAAGGTTCTTATCCTTTAGACCTTTATATGGTTGCAAAATTTCAATTAATTAATTTCTTAGTCCCATAGGATTTTGATCCTTTGTATGCTTGCAGAATGGGTGACTAATTTGATAATTTGATATTGCATATGACTGATTTCAAAGGAAATTATTGCAATTGAGCAATGGAGTAGAGAGAGATCAAAAGGAGTAGACCTAGATCTATGTTGAACAAAAGTTTGAGTCCATTTTTAAAGTCCGGTCGAGGTATCACACAAAATTTAAAGCATCTCAGGCCTCAGTCATAAAAAAAACAAAAGGACAGAGTCCTTCATTTTGCAATAAGGCTTGCTCTTTACTTTGATGAGTAAGAGAGGTAGCACGGTAGCTCCTATGATATTATGGGAAGCAGAAGCTTATCAACAAGTACTTAATGTCGTTGTATAGCTCAAGTTGGCGATCCCATCAAGGTGAAGTATTTTTCTTTTTGCCAATTCACATGGTTTTATTGAAGAGATTAGGTTTGGTTGAAGGGATATTTTAGTGGCGAAAAGTGTACTTCGAGTTTGAAATAATGTAGCAACAATTCCAATGTTCAAGTATTGCAATTTGCAAAGGTGCATTTGTGTTTGAGCAAGGTGTCTATGCTGTGGATGGTTATTTTGGGATTAATGGTGCCAAAAACCTTGGATGTGATTATGGGGATCAGGTGATAGTGGTTTTGTTCCTGTAGATAGAGTTGGATATGGCGTTTCATTATTGTAAGTAATTGTAGTAGGTTATATTATTCCCTACATGGGTGTGATGTGAATATTTAGGGTTGTTTGCTTGTATGGCAATTGGATTGTTGTGGTGGAGCAAATTTGTGGTGGGGAACCATCAACAAAATACTTTATAAATGCTCTTTAGTGTGAATTTTAATACTATGAAGTGTACCCTTGAAGCATACCTGTGGATGTGTGGTGCTGAACTTTGGGTGTCTTATGACTTGAGAGTTGTACTCAATAGAGGATTGATTGTTAAACTACTTCAAGAGTTGTGTAAAGCTTGCGAATCTTTCGGTCATGTAATGCTCAAATATATACAATCTGTCATAATGTGGTAATTCAATGTATTTAAGGTGATAAGTTAACTGTCATGGAAAGCTCACAACAGCAAGGTGTGTGATTGTACTCTATCAGGGGATTAGGGGGTGAAGTTAATGGTTTGGAATCGTACTTGCTTGATAATAGCCAGTGCACTATTGCTGTGTTTTTTAAGTACACTAGCATGCTGTCTTTTCCCTTTTGGAACTTGTTTTATTTGCAGACTTGCAGTCTTGCCTCACCAAAGTGGAAATTCTGCTGTTATTTTGATGTTATGGCATCTAGGTGAAAGGTCAAGGTTTAGAGGGGACCGATTGATATGAGTGAATTTATACTATCGTACAGCATGAATAAACTCTAAAAGACCCTTCAGACTTTATGGATCAATTGCAACTTGCATCATACGATTCAAACCTTGATTATGTCTTATTAATGCTGAAGAAGTAGGACTCTTCATGCTAATTTAGGAAGTGCTTCCTTGGCCTTGCTCTTATCATTTGTGCAAGTCATCTCTAGGACCAAAGGGGGATGTCCGATGTATGTTTTTGAAATGCTTGTGCTTGCACTTAAAGTGGAGCCTCCCACATGATTAAGCGATAGAATTAGTGGAGGGTTCTAGGGTGTTTTTTGAGATCCTTTTGGGATTATTTTTGTGTTTTGTAGCCTAGACTCTAGATTTTTTGTATGAGCATAAGAAACTGGAATTGATACTAGGATCATGGTTTTGACTTTAGAAGCAAAAGTTAAGAATCACTAGGATCATGTTTAATCTGTGTGGAGTATTTTCTTGAATGTCTTTGTTGACACTTGGGTGTTTCATGGATTTTCTTTGTTTGGTAGTATTAAAGATATTGCGCGAGTTTGTAACCAATCTGAGCATATGTCTGTTTTACACTATTATTCTCTGAGACTCTATTTTATTTTATTTTATTTATTTTATTTTTATTCCAATAGAATGAGCAAAGGTTTGGTTTTATGCATCTTTATTTTTGTAAACCCGTTGATAGTTGTACTGAAATACTATACTGCTGTTGTAGAATTGGCTGTTTGAATGTAGGTTTTTGTTTAATTTCTTCTGTATTTTTTAGAGAAATGATAAATAATAACTAGAATTGATGGATAGAAGATGAATCAGTTTGGTTGTTCTGGTTTACAGTTATCGCAAATATGGAGTAGCAAAATATCATAAACAAAGCCATTGTCTATCAAACAATCAATCATAGCCTTAGTCCAATAAGCGAGTTTAGCTAACACGAACCAAGAATGATTATTTGGGGGAAGTCATCTACATAGATTTTCCTCCTCCTCCCCCTACGATCGAGGGCCTCAGTCTCTTATGACATGAACCATTGTTGCTTATGAGTCTTATAAATTTTATATATCATTGGACGACTTAACAATGCAACTAGCCAGCTAGTTATCCTTTTGAGGATCCGTGTTAACTACGGTTGTTACTTACTAGCTGTTTTGATTATAAAAATTGGGAATTTTTTTTAAGTTATCAATGAACTGATTTCTTAAATTCTTTATTAGGGTCGTTTTACTTCATCATGAAACAGTTTATGAGAGAATGGAATTAGGTTAGGAACTGAAAATAAGTTAAAGTAAACAAGCCATTACTCTTATTTTTAAGATGTTTGGCAATAGTGATGTAACATTCTGCTAGAGCAAGTCGTGTCAAAATTTAGTGAGAAGTTCAACATCTCTTGTTTTCTCTCGCAAGCACTGCGTTTCTACTTTACTTGATTTCATTTCACCTCATATACTGATGTTAGATTCTTGACACTCAGAATTGTGTATTTGCTTAGACAATTCATTTTTGACCAAACTCGTGGAAATTTTCCACGTGTGTGTATACGAGGAAAATCTATGTAGATGACTTCCCCCAAATAATCACTTTTGGTTCGTGTTAGCTAAACTCGCTTATGGGACTAAGGCTATGATTGATTGTTTGATAAGCAACAATGGCTTTGTTTATGATATTTTGCTACTCCATATTTGCATAACTGTAAACGCAGCAACWACCAAACTGATTCATCTTCTATCCATCAATTCTAGTTATTATTCATCATTTCCTCTAAAAAATACAGAAGAATTAACAAAAACCTACATTCAAACAGCCAATCTTTACAACAGCAGTATAGTATTTCAGTACAACTATCAACGGGTTTACAAAAATAAAGATGCATAAAACCAAACCTTTTGCCTCATTCTATTGGAATAAAAATAAAATAAAATAAAATAAAATAAAATAGAGGTCTCAGCAGAATAATAGTGTAAAACAGGACATATGCTCAGATTGGTTACAAACTCGCGCAATATCTTTAATACTACCAAACAAAGAAAATCCATGAAACACCCAAGTGTCAACAAAGACATTCAAGAAAATACTCKACACAGATTAAACCATGATCCTAGGTGATTCTTAACTTTTGCTTCTAAWGTCAAAACCATGATCCTAGTATCAATTCCAGTGTTCTTATGCTCATACAAAAGAAATCTAGGAGTCTAGGCTACAAAACACAAAAATAATCCCAAAAGGATCTCAAAAAACACCCTAGAACCCTCCACTAATTCTATCGCTTAATCGTGGGTGGAGCCTCCCTTCGTGCAGCAACAGCATTTTCAAAAACCATACATCGGAACATCCCCTTTGGTCCTAGAGCATGACTTGCACAAAGATAATGAGCAAGGCCAACGGGAGCACTTCCTACACTTGCAAGAGTCCATACTTCTTCGGCATTATAAGACATAATCAAGGTTCTGCAATCGTATGATGCCACAGTTGCAATTGATCCATAAGTCTGAAGGGTCTTTAGAGTTTATTCATGCTGTACGATGTATAATTCACTTCATATCCAATCTCCCTCTAACCTTGACCTTTCACCTAGATGCCATTTAAACATCAAATAACAGCGATTTTCCACCTTGTGAGGTCAAGACTGCAGCGCAATAAAACACAGTATCCAAACGGGAAAGACAGCTGCTAGTTGTACTAAAAACACAGCCGATAGTTGCACTGGCTATCATCAAGAAGTCCGTTCCAACCATTAACTTCACCCCCCTAATCCCCTGATAGCGTAACAAATCACCACCCTTGCTGTTGTGAGCTTTCCATGACAGTAAAATTATATCCTTAAAATACAATTGAATTACACATTATGACAGATTGTATATATTGAGCATTACCACTGACGAAAGATTCGCAGCTTTCACACTTTGAAGTAGTTAAACATCACATATCCTCTCATTGAGTACACCTCTCAAAGTCATAAAGCGCACACCCAAAGTGTCAGCACACACACTCACAGGTATGCTTCCAGGTACACTTACTGTATTAATTCACACTAAGCAGCATCTTTAAAGTTTTTGTTGATGGTTCCCCACCACAAATTTGCTCCACCCACACCATCCCAATTGCATACACGCAACACCTAACTATTCACCATTCACACCCATGTAGGGAATAATATAACTACACAATTACTTACAATTGAATAACGCAATCCAACTCTATCTACAGAGAATCAAACACTATCCCATGATCCCCTATCACATCAAAGGTTTTTTGGGCACCATTATCCCAAGAATAACATCCACAGATTAGACACCTGCTCAAACAACAAAAATGCACCTCTTGCACTTGCCATAACTTGAACATTGGAATTGTTGCTTACATTATTTCAACTCGAAGTACACTTTTCGCCACTAGAAAATTTCCCTTCACCAACTAATCTCTTAAATAAACCATGGGAATTGCAAAAAGAAAATCATTCACTTGAGTGTGGATCCCAACCTTGACTATAGCAACGCATTAATACTTGTTGCATCAGCTCCTGCTTCCCATAATATCTAGAGCTACCGTCTACCTCTTCTTACTCCATCAAAGTAAAGAGCAGCCTTATTGCAAAATGACACTCTGTCTTTTGTTTTTTTTATGACTTGAGGCCTGAAGATAGCTTATAAATTTGTGTGATACCTCGACCGGACTTAAAAAATGGACTCAAACTTTGTTAACATAGAATCTAGGTCTACTCCTTTTGATCTCTCTCTACTCCATTGCTCATTGCAATTAATTCCTTTGAATCATAGTCATATGATATTCAAAATATCAATTAGTCACCCATTCTGCAAGCTATCAAAGGATCAAAATCCTATGGACTAAGAAATTATATAAATTTTCAACCATATAAAGGTCTAAGGTAAGAAACCTTTGGGATTGGATTTTAATTGATGCTGTCTGCACCATTATAAAAAAATGGAGCTCAATCGCAAGCGTCATAAACATTTTAAACGTACATGACACACTACCCTTGGACAACTCTATTCTTATATGCAAAGAATTACTTCCTCCGTTTCAATTTCCTAAAACACATCTTATTCTCTCCTCTGACATGGGCCCTCTATTTTTTCTCTGTTATCTCTTTCTTCCCCAAAATTGCCTAGGAGTCCACACCCCACTAAAAGTGAAGGCAAACATAGGGCTGATTCCATTCTTAATTCAAACATGGAATAATATGTTTTTCAAAGTGCTATGGAGATATGAACTGTGTTGAGTGAGGAAGACAAGGCGTGATATGAAATCTCTGAAATCAGAAAGAGTTGTATCTAGAGAATTATCAAATTTATGCAAAATTTCAATTCATTCCTAACTGTAAATGGTGTAAATATTGAAATCTATATTCTACTTTTTTTATGTTGAACATTATTTTCTGAATGACCATTTTCCCCATGAAAAAGACTTGCCAATTATTGGTTACACATCCATATTCTACACTTAGTAAGTTTTGTTCAAATAGCCCAAATCACCAATCATCAACTGAATTAGCTAAGCCTTGGCACTCAAGCGGCAATCATATTTACAAACTGCTTAACTTTGAGGCACCTGTGCAAACTGCCAGGACATAATCTGTGAAAAGACCGCAATTATAAACAAATTAAAACATCTTCCAGGACTTCCACCCTCTAGGACTGGATCTTTGAAAAGAGCTAAAATCCTAACTTATACAAACTACACACTACTTTCTCCGATTTCAAAAAAATTGTACAAATTAAATTACACACATTCCAAAAAACGAGATTTAACAATGTAAAAACGAGCAAATTATTCAAAATAATTTAACATAATAAGTTATAATCCCATTCTTCACTTATGTTAAATATTTGATTATTGCTTGTGTGCGATTGTTAAATACCTTGATACATAAATATCATTTGTTGCAATGTTTTTTGACGCGGAGGAAGACTATGATTAAAATGCAAGCCTCCAATTATTACATAAGCATGAGACATGAATCAGACAAAGCTTCCTTCACGGTAGATTCATCAATAAAAACATGTCCACAAAGAACATCTTATTTCACAATTGAATCAAAAGGCTACCCTGAACCTAATGCGGTATCCACCACCAGAAGCAACATTGTAGGTTAGTATAAACGAGCTTTTACTATTCATCTAGGACTCATAATTAATTTATTAATTCGGTAAAGCTTCAATCTACAGCTTTTGAGCAAAAATCTTTGAACTGAGAATGAGCTCCCGATTAACTAACACAAGACACAGAATATGATAATTAAACAGCGTATATTTCTCACAAATGGATGATGCACAATAGAACATAAAAGAAGAGAACGCATCAAACAGAAAATACATAAAAACTAGGAGTTTAAGGTTCATAAATTATAATCACCTTCTCTTTTTTGAGCCTCGTGTTCTGCTCCTCGAGTCGTGAAACCTTACCAACCAATTCTTAGTAAGCCTGTACACATCACAGCATTTTTAGTTTTAAGATACTATGAAACAGTAGTGTGGCACAAACATAATTCAAAACAGAACACAAAAATATAACAATATGAACCTGCTTTCTGGCACGAGAACGAGCAGCAATTCTCTATTTTAATTTTCCTCTTCAATTTTCTCGACGCCCCTATCAGCATATCTGAAACATCCCTTTTTCGCATAGAATTGGTGTATCTGACAGAGCCACCACGAAGGGCAGGAGACATCCCATTTGCTGCGATAAACTTCGGATGGTAGCAGTATCCATGGGCATCACAGGACCTAAAGAATTTTCATCATCATCGATGGCACCTGCCTTCTCTAGGAAATCCTCTAAAGTCATTTCAACCATTGAAGGCTCCCTCTTAACCCCTTGACTACTTCTAATCTTCTCCCCTTGTTGTATATCTCTCCACACCTCATCAACAATCTTCTCACTAGCAGTCCTCGACAGCGGTAGGCCTCCCTGACCTTGTAACGACCGAATCGYAGGACCCCTTTCACCTCCTTCCACACCAGTCCCCTCATCGATTCCAGGGGTCCAAGCATTCTTAATAAACTCCTCAAGATTCATGCTGCCTATACTCCTACTTAAGACACCAAACTGATTACRCTCAACCTCATTTAGCTTCCTTAAAAAACCAGAATCCTGTACAAAAGATTGTTCTTTTTGCACTTCACACAACTGGGTAYCCCCTATTAAACCTTTACTTAGTGTCCCCATTCACTTACCCCCTCAAACATATCATTATGGACACAAAAATACCTCAAACTCATTAAAGTTTATTGCATATGCACACCAACAATTGTCTCTTAAATTAAATCCCTCTTTGTAGGTTTCCACTACTATCCAGTTCATCTGCAATATACAAGCATATAGTAAATTCTAATTGAGACAATAACAAAAAGCCCCTTTTATAGTATTTTAAAAACTGGAACTTCATGGCAGTATATAATTCTCATATTATGCACACAACAAAATTTTACACATCAACTGAATCTCCCTCAATTAGAAAAACACACAAGTTAGAAAGCATAAATAATCAATCCTTAAAATTAATACAAGAAGAGAAGTGATTAAGAGCAGTTATTAGATGATTAACAACAATTATATAATGAACTAACCTCAAAAAGTGGAATAAATGACAAACTTACAAACACATATTCACTGAAAACAAACCCAATATTTCTACAAAACAACAGGAGAAAACTCAGAAATTAGCCAGTGATTGGGGCTTTATTTATCTTTAATTGGGTTTGATTCATCAAGGGATAAAATCAGAAAARGGGTTGTAAGCAAAAAGATCAGAGCAGCACAYATACAAGTWAATGAAAATGAAGAGTTAAAATTGAGAAAAAGACAGAAAAAATAAATTACCAAAATGGGAATGATAATTGAAGAGTTGTACAGTAGTTTTCCAATTGATGAAATCCACGTAAGTTGGAAGAAGACCCGAATTTAAAAGAAGGCAACTAAGTCTACAGTCGTGGCTTTATGTGGAGAGGAGAGAAGAAACAAGATGATGGTGATCTCGCTTCCTTTTCGGGTATATTGGATGTGCATTATTAGGTAGCTTTAGATCTTATTAAGGGAGTGAGAGTAATGTTGTTCCTATAAAGTTACTACTAAATATTTTTATTGATCTAATTTAAAAAATAAATAAAAATTTGAAAAACCTTTATTTACCCTATTTGTCATAATAAATAAATTTAAAATGGTATATCCATCAAATATCTCAATCAATATCAATTGAAAAAAATAAGGAAAAATTGAAATAATACCTAGTTTTTGTGTCATTTTGAAATAAATACCTAGGTTTACTTTTATTTTACTTAAATACCAACTTTTCAAATTTCTGGATCACTACCAACTAACGGAATCTCATATAAGTTAACGGAACTGTTTTGTTGCTTTTACCATCTTGTCCCTAATATTATCTAATCCCTTACAACACCTCTCCTCTTCTTCAATTATACACGACATTTCTTCATACTTCTCTTCCTTCTCATTTCCTTCTTCCTTTTTCACTGTTTTTTTTCATTTACTTCTTTGCTTTATTTTCACCTTTTCTTATAGAAATAGAGCAGGATTGTTCCAGTATTTGCAAATCTTCTTAGCGATTGAAGGATGAAAATGGTCATTGTTGTTGCCTATTCAATCGCACAACAGAAAAAGGGTCCAAACCCTTTCTTTCTTCCCCTGAACTACGCCACCCTGCCACCTTCCCGCGCCGCCCCACTCACCGCCGCTCCTCTCCCCTGCTGCTCCTGGTTGTCGAACAACCAACAAGAAAAACTAAATTAGCAAGTTAATTTCATTATCAATTAATTTGAAGATTTTGATTAATTGGGGTCTTTTGGAATTTGATTTTGTGATTTCGGGTTCATTTTTGTACTTCAGATTTGGGATTTTGTGGTTTATT
The DNA here is from genome assembly GCA_008642245.1 of Bassia scoparia. Taxonomy (NCBI): domain Eukaryota; kingdom Viridiplantae; phylum Streptophyta; class Magnoliopsida; order Caryophyllales; family Amaranthaceae; genus Bassia; species Bassia scoparia. The sequence continues at coordinate 2,840 of SNQN01002710.1, read as the reverse complement.
TTTTTTTTTGCTGAGATTTTGGGCTTTTTTGGTTGAATTTCCTTCTTCCAAATTTTCACCCTTTCTTATATGTTGGTGCCATTTAAATCGAGTGAAGCAACAATATGATGGTTTGAATTGGGTTTTCAAATTTGGGTTTTTTCCCCTATTGGGTGGTTGCACTGCATGTGTTGGCCTCCTGGTTTGGCAGCTGTGGCAGTATTGTCTTTTCAAGGTGGTGTTGCGTATGGAAAGGTTTGTGAGGGTGGAAGAGGAAGATAATGGAGGACCCACTGTATTTAACAGCAATACTAACGAAAATTGCAAATTTTTGTTAGATGTAGTGATTCACTAAAGAATTGCGAAAACTAGGTATTTAAGTAAAATAAAAGCAAACCTAGGTATTTATGTTCAAAATGACCTCAAAACTAGTATTTATTGTCAATTTTTCCAAAAATAATTACTAAACATGATATATTCATCAATAAATGTCAATCAATAAACAAAAAGAAAAAGTTTAATTTAGTAAAAAAGGTTAAATCAAATTAATAATTAATACTATTAAGTAATCTTAATC
>SNQN01002709.1:20331-45547 GCA_008642245.1 Bassia scoparia | reverse complement strand
CAATGAGACCGAGTAGAGGCCGCTACATGCGGGCGAATTGGGTTACAGATCTGATTCGTACCATGTCCCCGAACCCACGAACTGGTTACTGGATCAGAATGTGGGGCCATTAATTTGGCACCAACGTTTCGGGCGTCCGTGAATAACCTTTATAGGCACGGTGGCGACTCCCCTTACTCGACAACACTACCCCAACGCACTCACGTGCGGGTTTTGTGGCTCAAGCCCACACAAAGCACCTCGATGTAGTACTAAGCCGTGCGCCTCGCTATACGCGGGGGTACGGCCCACGTCCTACAGCTGTCCAGTTCATTCTCTACGAACGTGAGTCTTTTCATACCCATGTTCCTATTATTGATGTATACTCGCTAGTATGAAAATTTTCGAATTTGATAGATTATGTATTTTTGCAGGCAGTTAATATATAGGTATCCTTGAATTTGCAATTTAAATATAAATCTCAAATTATGTGGAAGTTGGATTGAGAAGACCACCAATCGAATTCTGTGAACCTTAACATATGCAGATGTTAACTCTCAGTTTGTAGTAAAGGTCTGATACATAAAGTCCTAAATCCTTTGGCAGATCTGAATCTTGAATTTTTGAGGGCATTTGTAGAATTCAATCAAGGTATCATTATTGTTATTTGATATTGTAGTTTACTGGTATTTGTGCAGGCTTGTAAAGAATAAATTTTAATGAACCTAGCGGAGCCCGAGCAAGCATGGCTCGAGCTCAAAGCCTGTTGAAAGGAGTGTATTTAGGTGTCACTAAGTTTAGTAATTATGCCTTGTTATGCTTAGTATGCATGGTACTGTGTATTATTACTCCTGAATTATGTAGTAGATGAGATTGTCTTTTGTGGGCAGCTGTACTAGGTTTCTTTTTGGACTGTGTGCTGTTGTATGCTAGGGCCCATGAGCCTAATAATCCTTTTTAGGGATTTGTGTTTTGTGCCGCCATATATATATGGTGGAAAAAGGCAGCAGGGAGGCAGAACAGAAATGAATGAAAGAATGAATGATGAAACCATGCTTGTGATGCTTTCTGTGTGTAATCTGATGTTATGGTGAATTGTTTGCATTTCTCAACATGGTATCAGAGCCAGGTTCCTCTCACTACTCTCACTCTTATACTGAAACTTTATTTCACTTCTTCTTCCTGTCAATTGCATGAGCAGATGCATTGTATGCATTTATTTCTAATTATTTCCTGTTATTGTTGTTCAAGCTGCTTTGAGTGCAAATTTTTTCCATAAGTAAGTAAAGATTGAGTCTTTTCGTGATCTTGTTGCTATTTATAACAATATATATAAATACCACTTACAAATCTCAGAAACTCCAAATTAAACCATGTCAACTACAATAGAACACAACATCCCACTGTATTTGCATCCCTCTGATGGGAGTAGCTCGATTACAGTTGAGAAACTGGCAGGTGCATGTAATTATAGGCCTTGGAGGAGAGATTTGGAGATATCCTTGGCTTCAAAAAGAGAATTGGGGTTCTTAACTGGTATTGTAGAGAGAGACAAGACAGATCCTGTTAAACAAGAGGCATGGGACACTTGCAATAGCATGATAATTAGTTGGATTCTCCATAATGTTTCAGAGTCTATTAAGAAGTCTATCATGTATGTTACAAATGCTAAAGAAATATGGAGAATCCTTCAACAGAGATATCAAGCCCCAAGTGGAACTAGAAGGTATTAGTTAAACAAACTGGTCTATGAGACCACACAAAATGGAAAGTCCTTTACTGAGTATTACACAGAGCTGAGTGTGTTATGGGAGGAGCTTGATAGCTTGGATGATTCACCTCCAATATCCACAATGAATGCAGAAATCAGTAAATTTTTGGACTATTTGGAAAGAAAGCAAGAAGATCAGAAGTTATTTCAATTGTTGAATGGACTTAATGAAGTGTATAGCTTGCAAAGGAGCAACTTATTAATGAAGACTCCTTTGCCCACAGTGGATGAAGCCTATTGTGTACTACAGCAAGAAGAGTCTCAGAGAGAGATACTCAAACCAATCAAGGAAGAACCAGAAGGTGCAGCAATGATGAGCAAAACCAATGAACCTCCACCTACTTGCAGTTCATGTGGAAAGACTGGACACACTAGAGACAAGTGTTGGACCATTGTAGGCTACCCTCCATGGTTTGAGAGGGGAGGAACTGTTGAAGCAACAAGAGGAAGGGGTAACACAGGTGCAAGAGGTGGAAGGGGATTCAGAGGAGGTAGAGGTGGTAGAACCAACAGAGGTGGTAGGACATATGCTGGAGCTGTTCAGTCAAGTAAAGAGAAAGAAGCCAGCTCCTCTGAATCTGGTGGTGTTAATATAACTCAGCAGCAACTTGAGCAACTACTGAAGCTCCTTCCTATGCCATCTGCAAAGGGAAGCAAGGGTGATTCAGATGATGAGATGTTTGCAGTAAATTATGCACAAATGATTGAGTGTCATTATGCAGCTGAAGAATATGACAACAAATGGATCATTGATTCAGGCGCAACAAATCATATGATTGCTCAACAATCACAACTCAAAAATGTAAAAATCATGAATCATGGTCCCAAAATCAGTCTACCAACAGGGGAAACAGCAAACATAACACACTCAGGAAACGTCAAGCTGAGGAACAATATTGAATTAAAGAATGTACTATTAGTACCAAAATTCAGACACAACCTTCTGTCAGTTCAAAAACTTGTAAAGGAAGGTGGGTACAAGGTGGAATTTTATCCCTCCTATTGTGTGATAATAGATAGAAGTAATGGTGATGTGATTGGAGTAGGAATGGCCTCTCAGGGCCTGTACTATCTGTTGGACAAAAGTCTGGAAGAAATTACTCAAGAAGCAAGGAAAATTGAAGGAACCAAGAAATGGAGATTACAGTGCAATCAAGTAACAGTTCCATCTGAAATCAAACATAATGAGAAACTCACAAATAAGCTATTGTGGCATCACAGACTTGGACATGCTCCAATGTCTAAGATCAGAAAGATACCAACCTTGAGAACTTTGAATCAAAGTACTGCAGAAGGTTGCCTTACATGTCCTAGGGCAAAAATGACAAAGGTGGAGTATAAAAAGAGCATGTCAAGAGCCAAGAACATATTTGATCTGATTCACCTAGACATCTGGGGTCCCTACAGGACAATGACTCGAAATCAATGCAGCTACTTCATGAAAATTGTAGATGATCATTCAAGGGTGATCTGGGTGCAGCTGTTGAAACAGAAATCAGATGCATACCAGGCTATAAGAGAATTTCTCAACATGGCAAAAACACAATATGGAAAACAAGTCAAGGTAATCAGGTCGGACAATGCATTTGAATTCTCTGATAAACAGTGCAAGGTATTGTTTGCTGATCAAGGAATTATTCATCAGACAACATGTGTGGATAGGCCTCAACAGAATGGAAGGGTTGGAAGAAGACACAGAAATATCTTGGAAATGTCAAGGGCCTTGAGATTTCAAGCTGGTCTTGCAATCAAATATTGGGGAGATTGTGTTCAAGCAGCTGTACATATCACAAACAGGCTTCCAACACCATTGCTAGATGGTCAAAGTCCATATGAGGTAATGTACAACAAAAGTCCTAACTATTCTGCATTGAAAACTTTTGGGTGTCTAGCCATGTGTTATAATCCTAGTAGAGAGAAAGATAAATTTGCAGAGAGGGGAATCCCCTGTGTTTACCTAGGAAATGCCTTAAACCAAAAGGGGTTTAAACTGTTGAATATGCATACAAATAGTGTCTTTGTAAGTAAGGATGTGAGATTCTATGAGGGCATTTATCCCCTTAAGCTACCTCAGAAACCAAATGCAGTTAATTCTGCAAAAGACAAATCAACTCAACTAGATGATGTTTGTGATGACATAGATTCTCAAGTCATTGGTCAAGGCCAAATGACATATGAAAATGGAAATGTGAGTGAAAGTGGATATGTTAATAATGATGAGGCACCTAATTTTTCAGAAGTTCCTAGTGACCCACCTGATGAAAATATTGGACAAACCAGTGTGAGAAGATCAACTAGGGAGTATAAACCACCTAGCTGGATGCAAGATTATAAAATATATGCTGCAGAGTTATCAGATGCACCTACAAAGATAAATAACAAAACTGACACTTATGTAATTCCTCAATTCTCATGCTTCTTAGCTAAGTGCATGACAGAAAAAGAACCTAGTAATTTTAAGGTGGCTGTCACTCAGAAACCTTGGGTTCAGGCTATGAATGATGAACTAGAAGCTCTGGAAGAAAACAATACCTGGGAGATCACAGATTTACCTGCTGGGAAACATGCCATTGGGTATAAGTGGCTATACAAATTGAAATATAATGCTGATGGAACCCTAGAAAGACACAAAGCTAGGCTTGTGGTTCTAGGAAATAGACAAAGATATGGAGTGGAYTATGATGAAACATTTGCTCCAGTTGCAAAAATGGCAACTGTGAGGTCTCTTCTAGCTATTGCAGCTATAGAAAATTGGAATGTAGACCAAATGGATGTTAAGAATGCATTTCTTCATGGTGATTTGCAGGAAAATGTGTACATGAAGCTTCCACCTGGCTATGAAGGTTTGGGTCAGAGGATTCATGTTCAATGTGAGGGGGAGCAGCATCCCTATCCTAGTTCTGATGGTGGCAAAGTATGCAAACTGAACAAGTCACTGTATGGGTTGAAACAAGCACCCAGACAGTGGTATCAAAAATTGGGCTCAGCCTTGCAAGGATGTGGCTTTATGCAATCCAGATGTGACTATTCCCTGTTTATCAAGCATCATAATCAACATACTACAGTGATACTAGTGTATGTTGATGACATGCTCATTGCTAGATCCAGTAGAGAAGAGATACAACAAGTGAAGAAAGAATTGTCCACTAAATTTCACATGAAGTACATGGGTACTCTAAGGTACTTCCTTGGTATTGAAGTTGATAGGTCACCGCAAGGAATCTTCCTGTCACAAAGGAAATACAAAAAAGATTTAATCAAAGAATATGGGATGGAAAAATGCAGAAAACTCCATCTTCCTCTTGACTTTCATTTGAAACTCATCACAGACCTTGGAGAGCCAATGGAGCATCCTGTCACTTATCAAACTCTCATAGGAAAGCTTATCTACCTCACTATCACTCGTCCAGACATCAGCTACTCTGTGCACCTTCTGAGCAAATTCATGCATAACCCCACTACTATACACTACAATTCAGCTCTCAGAGTGCTTGGGTATTTATCAGGAACCCAGTCACAAGGAATCTTGCTTGCTGCAAGTTCCAGTGCTAAGTTAACTGCCTATTGTGACAGTGACTGGGCAGGATGTCCTAACACAAGAAGATCTACATCTGGTTACTGTCTGCTTCTGGGTAAGTCCCCAGTATCATGGAAATCCAAGAGACAGTCTGTGGTTGCCAGAAGCAGTGCTGAAACTGAGTATAGATCCCTTGCTTTCACAGTATGTGAGGTGCTCTGGATGAAACAACTCCTCAAAGATTTGGGAATGAAGCAACTTTTTCCTACTGCTGTGTTCTGTGACAATCAAGCAGCCCTTGCCATCTCAGCCAACCCAGTTCATCATGAGAAGACCAAACATATTGAAATAGATCATCATTTTGTTCGTGATCAAGTCAACAATCATGAAATAGCCCCCTGCTATGTCCCTTCATCTCAGCAACTCGCAGACATTTTCACCAAGATTCTTCCTGTGTCTCAGCATCAAGCTCTACTTCACAAGCTGGGAGTTCAGTCATCTTCACTCTCCACTTAAGGGGGAGTGTTGAAAGGAGTGTATTTAGGTGTCACTAAGTTTAGTAATTATGCCTTGTTATGCTTAGTATGCATGGTACTGTGTATTATTACTCCTGAATTATGTAGTAGGTGAGATTGTCTTTTGTGGGCAGCTGTACTAGGTTTCTTTTTGGACTGTGTGCTGTTGTATGCTTGGGCCCATGAGCCTGATAATCCTTTTTAGGGATTTGTGTTTTGTGCCGCCATATATATATGGTGGAAAAAGGCAGTAGGGAGGCAGAACAGAAATGAATGAAAGAATGAATGATGAAACAATGCTTGTGATGCTTTCTGTGTGTAATCTGATGTTATGGTGAATTGTTTGCATTTCTCAACAAAGCCTGATATTCCAAGCTCAACTATAGATCGAGTGGCTCAAGGCTCATAATCAGGCTGAAAACTGTTAAAATTCAAATTTAAAAGTTGTTGAGTTTGAAGCCTGAAGCTCTCTGCATAAGAGTAGTAACTCCTTGATTCTAAGAGGCTAATTGTGGAAGAAATGTAGTATATGTTTGTTTAATAATATTCTAAAATGTCTTTTGGCTTTTGCCATTGTTGCAGGAATACATTATGGAAGCTCTGTCCGAAAAGACTGTTTTACTTGTAACGCATCAAGTTGATTTCCTTCCTGCATTYCACTGTTGCCTGGTGAGTTAGCCTCTTTACTCTTCAAATCTCTTTTATTCATGTGTTGCATAATATAACCCCATGGCATACCCATCTTAGTAAAACGCTGTGCCTCTTCATCCATTAAAGTAAGATTTTGCCTTAGCCAAAAAAAAGAAAGCTTTTGCTATGAAGTTCTGGGTAGATTGGCCTGGTTACAAATCTTTTTTTTTATTATTTTTTATCTTGACATGTCGATATCTTTAGTTAACCTGAGGCTTCATCCTTTGAGAATCTTCAAGGTTTAAGAAAGGGTTCACTCAACGGACATCGTCTCTGGTGGTGCCGTGGTGATTGTAGAAAGGGTGTTGCGTTGCATCTGCTATTGTTGTATTGCCACTGCTGTTTGGTTGATCGTTCTTAATATCAGTGTCTCTGGTGGTCCTCTCCTCTTTTTCACCGTGATACCCTCGTTGGCCCAGTTGGCATCGCTACCCACATCGTAACTCCAGCGAAGCACCTCAGCAAATAATTATTTTTTATTTTTTTTAAAAATCAGTTTTATGCTTAAAAATCAATGGGTTAAAAATCAGATCTCTATTAATGGATTTCATATGCAAGATAATGTCTGGCGTTGGATTAATCCTTGTACTAATTCTAAACAATTTGAAGATCTTTTATAGTATGCTTTCTTTCTTTTGCTTTTTTGATTTGGGTTTTTCTTTATTTTTGATTTGAAGTTATTTTGATGTGTCGGTTGCAATGTGTGATAAATTGATAAACTGTGATTGGTTGTATAATGTCATGTATTGCCATGATTTAGGATTTTGTTCAATTTTTTGGTAGTTTGAATGAAATTGTTATGTTATTTGGATTTGTTTGAGTGATATTGAGGTGAAAATTTGTGTAATATAATTATAAGGACTTTGATGATTTAATGGGTAATTTTGCAACTGAATTATCTGCTATGCTAGATTAGACTCAAATTTTCAAATGTATTTGTTAGGTTATCAGACTTTGTTAAGTGTTTTTAAGTTTGGATTAATGAAGCTTATCATAAGTTAGGATTTAACAAATGGTTTGATGCATCTGTCARAAACTGCCTACAACGCATACTGCATTGGGTCTATTACGCAGGGGAAAGGGGAAGTTAAGTGTGTTCCATTGTGGCCCAATCTTTGCAAAGCTCAAAAGTTAACTACACTTCAGGACCCATCTAATTATCTGATAAATGTTGGTTTGTGAAGATATTTTTTCTCATAGAACATCTGATAGGACAACTCATAGAACATCTGATAGGACTATAAATGTTCTATGAGATGTTCACAAAAAGTATCTAGATAGCTCAAATCGGTGCTTCCACCCCTTACCAGTTACCATCTCGGCATCTCATAATTTGGTCGAATTTACTGAACATATGAATTATGATTATGACTATTAAATTTGTATGAATTAAGATTATGAGTTGTGTGWAATGTCTGATTTGTAGAGGAAATCAAATTGGATTTTAAATCTTTGTACCGTAAATGTAGACAAAATGCCTCCCAAAGGATGACGCGAAGGGAAGCAACCGCTTGCAGAGGCTCCGTTGAAGCTAAGGCTGCCCGACGAGAGGTTAGTATTATGTTTTTTTTCCCTAATTTKACTTGCGTGTCCAAATCATACAAGTCCCATGGTGACCTGCCTGATTCTCACAAGCAGGTCACCATCATGGTGACCTGTGTGATTCTCACAAGCAGGTCCCATGGTGACATGCGTAATTGTCACAAGCAAGTCCCATGGTGACCTGCGTGATTTTCACAAGTAGGTCCCATGGTGACTTGTGGTATTTGAACATGCAAGGCCCTTTGGTTTCTTGTGTAATTAGCATACGCAAAGCCCATGGTGACTTGCGTGATTAGCACAAGCAGGTCACCATTGGAAATGAAATATTGTTTTTAATACTAGTCGTTGCACCGCGCGCGATGCCCCGGACGGTGTGCTAAACGCAAGTGTACAATCAATAATGTTACAAATTATGCGTCATCCCATGTTACATCAATAAAAAAAAGGTTAGTGAATTACCAACCCCAAAAAGGAAAATTAACTACAACAGTACAAAGTTCAATAATGTTCCACCGTTGAAATAATTACTAATAGATGTTTTAGTAGAAATTTTTCGAAACCAAATTTTAATCGGTACCCTCATCCATGAACTCCTATATTTGTGCAAAACATAATTTGGTACCTATTCATGTGTACAGAACAAGAGTGTTGATCGAACTAAATCTGCAACAACAGCAATTTACAACTTAAGTATAAACATTGAGTCATGTCCTTCAACAAATTTATTTATAAGATGTGGATGCCCTTGACTCTGTAACTACTGAAAGTTTTTACAAGGGATCATCGATATTAGAAATGGTGGAAAGCAGTGTTGATTTATGTTCCTCAATGTCTTTCTGCATTTTCTTGCTTGTTTTCGGCAATTGTTTACTGTATTTGTGTTTCTAGGGCTGCATTTGAAATTTATTGTAATGTCAATAAAAGCAAATCACTACTATGTGTCATGTATGCATTTCAAAAAGTTAGAACACAATTTGATCAATCCAATAAGTCTTACAGTGAAAGTAGCTAACACCACACCGCTAAAAAGTTTTTTACTCAAGAAGAAATCTCAAGTCTCAAAAACTATGGTCTTAGTATATGCTCGCTAACAAAGRACTTGTAACCCATTCCTACTTCCAAWTAAGAAATAAAGATGATAACACACAAAAGAAGTCAGCTTSGATCAAAAAMMAWTTTCAAGTAATTTGAGCACCTGTTAAAGAACTTTACTATGCACAAACTACCACCAAAGACTTTAGTGCTCCTCATAATTCAACKTGYTCAAATGATACACTCAAACAATCCAAACCCGCAATGCCTCTACGGCTCGGCACGGCTCCCTAGCTCGCCATTCATCCTAGAATCACCCATAAACAACTACCCTTTATCGATGATACCAAGGCCTGCGGCCTGCCGACCAAACACATGTCCTGACATCTCATCCCAGAACATTGCTGACACTAAATTCCATATAAACCACCTAAAATCGAACCAAACTAAGGAAATATTCCCTATCACTTTCAATCCATTTGAAAAACTAAATAATCCCATCACTTTCAATCCATTTGAAAAATAAACTTAATACAAGTGATTCTATTAATCCAATTTAACACATGTTAGGAATAATTCTGGAAATCTAATTCAATATGAAATCTTGTAAAATGTCTTGTACATCTTGTATATTTGATGTGTTGTTAAGCCTAATTCATGTCATTAACCTTAATCCTAATTAAATAAAAAATTTACTAACATAAATTATAATTATACATAGGTTAAAAGCCTTTTGCTAAACTACTATGGCAAACTCAAACACCAAAAAAARSYTWAAAATAAACATCTTGTTAGGAATAATTCTGGAAATCTAATACAATCTGAAATTCTCTTAAAGTATCTTTGACATCTTGTATATTTGTTGTGTGTTGCAAAAAATCCTAATTCATTCTAGTAATCTTAGTCCCAAATAAATTAAAACTKAAATTACTAACAAAAATTATAATTATACATTGRTTAAAAGCATTTTGCTAAGCTACTATTGCWAACATAAAGACAAAAAAATTAGATCKAATCAATCCACACAATAGCTTAAAAAAGGAGMAAGACTAATCTTGCTAAAACACAAAATATGAAATAGTTTTATTATCAAGTAAACCAAGATCTAACCAAGACAAAAGCATTAAAGCATCTACCAGTGCAAGCCTCGCAACAATATCTACACAGCAGCAGATTGGGTGATAGGAGAACATGAAAAAATTGCAGCTACTAATTTATGACTGAGCTAAAACACAAAATTGACATTCCTAAACCACACAGCCAAGAAATCTTCCAAATGGGGCGGAAAACGAAAAGAAATAAAGAAAAAACGACAACTAACCTACATATATCTCAACTCCAATCGTCCCATCAACGTATCAGCTCCAAACATAATCGGGAAGCTCCAATCGATTCTACCTCTAATCTGCCACCATGTTCAAATGATTCCAAAACATGTCAAAATCGGACAAAACAAAAACGTAAGGCAGTAATTCAACAGATGAGTATATAAGGGGTATATGTGAAACAATTGTGAGAACCAACCATTTATATCATTACTGTACGCTAAACTAATTAACAAACGTAAACAAACAATGCAAAGTATAACCATGATTTCAWATATTTCAGTCTTAAACCCACATCAATTAAACGTTGAGACCAGGTATTTGAATTCAAATCTTTTAATTAAATCATGAATGGTAATGGAACAAGGACTATCCATATTAAATCATGCTATATAAGCCTTTTGAGCTTAATYTGAAAACTCGGAGCTGCAAACCAAACAAATCTTAGARTTGTAGAATCACAATTACAGAATCAAACCTAAAATGAAATCACACTAAAATGGAAAATATAATTGAATACTAATGTCATATTATGATCCTACAACATATGAATAATTTCATACTATGTCATATAAAAATTCATATTGTATAATTCTATTATGATGTTATGTATTATAACAGATAAAACAGAATATAAATCAATTTTTTACATTATAATATACTTTCCATTTTAGTGTGATTTCATTTTAGGGGGAAGTCCACAATGACCTTCTAGTTGCCCTGGCTCGCAAAATATTGCAACRATCTTCCGACAAATATGAGTAACTGCATGATCATGATTWTATAATATCACTCACCAAACCCCTTTCCATAGTTTAAGCAACAACAAACACAAATCACACCATTAACAAATAAAATGCACAAAATTGAATGTGAATAGCACAATAAAATTAAAATATATGATCAAATTGTACTTTTAATTTAACTAAAAGATAGAATCTTTACCAGTTTGGACTATTGGGTTTTGATTCTCTTCTTCGGTTTGAAAAAATCATCCACGCTGTGTTTGGGGTACCCATTTCTTCAATCTCAAAAAAATATCAATCTTCATGCAGAAATAAATTAATACGTACTATACAATGAAATAAATCAACAAAAGCAAATAGAAAATTCCAATAAACAAGAATATCAAATCTACAAGTAATAAACCACAATCAGTTTTTATTAGATCAGTTCATTTCTTTGCATACCTTTGGAAAAAGAAAGAATCTTATGAGGAGATCAATTTAAAGAGCTTTTAGGAGGTTCAGCGACCACATATCTATGTCTTTCTCTACTAAAGCGATGAACTACAGTTGAAGATGCAACATCATTTAAAATGTATATGAAATCTGCAATTTATAAGACTATAATTTCTTGCAAAATGTATATGAAATCTGCAATTTATAAGACTATAATTTCTTTTTTTTGTTTTTTGAAAGAAGCCTATAATTTCTCTTAGATCATTTCATTTTTTTGCATAAACAAAAAACTAAGATCAACAAAAATTTCATACCCATTTCACTGTGTTAAGGTTGAGAAACACCTCCACAAAACAACATTATCAACTTCAATTTCCAACAAATATCATACAAGTACATAAGAAAAAATATGATCCCTTTCTTATCCACATTTCTACGAAACTATTGTTATCAAGAGGAAAATATAATCACAACTTCAAGTTTAAGCTACTTCGTATAAAAATAGCAACACTTCATTTTATTTTCTAAAAAAGGGTCACAATCATCAATTTTAATAAAAAGCATGAAATGATCCACAATTTCATTTTTACCAACCCTTACCCACTGATCAGATTTCAATTTTTCAACCTAACAAGTTAGATAAAGAATGATAGCATAACTAATTAGCGTGAGTTTAATCCTAAAGCTACAAAAACCCAACTAAAATCATCCAACTATTCAATCTAAATCTAACTAAAGCAAACCAAATCACAAACTATTAACTTCATTTTTAAAGTACGCATAACATATCAATATTCTTCAATTTCTAAGATAAAGATCGCAATTTTAGCAGCAAGATCAAAAACTCAGATTACAAAAACAGTAAAAAAATTATTGAATTTTCCTAACTTTAAACAAAACCTTCTCTGTATTGTTGAAGATAAGCCTTCTCTGTATAATCAAAACCCATTATTGAATTTGCCTTACTTTAATTGACTATTGTGAAGATAGCTAAATCAACAACTAAGCAAACAATAGCACTTGAATTAGATAGGTTTTCTACAAACATGCTATTATAAACATAGCTACCAAGATTCACATAAACACCCTTATTAAAAATAATTCAGCCCAAATATCATAAATAATTCAGCCCCAAAATCACCCAAAACCAAACAACAATATATAACCCCCAAACAATAGAGATTTTGAGACAAAACTCGTATTAAACCCAGCAAAATTCACACAAAACTCCAGCAAAATAATTCAAACAAAAAAAGGGAATTTGGAACAAAATTATAAATTGGGGGAAGAATAGGAGAGAAGAAGAATACCTTCAAAAAGTGAAACCCTAAGAACGATATTAACATCGAGTAACCGCACAGCAGCAGCGCAACACCAGAGACGCCGTCCGTCGAGAAAGTTGTGCACGCGCCTATAAGAAGAGGAGAGCAGAGAGAAAGGGGTTTGGGTACTAATTCCTCAAAACATCAGCAACCAAGAAAAAGAGACAAGGGTAGCAAGTTTTAAGCTGCAAAAAATCAAGGAAGTGGAGAACAACGGCATCCATAGGAGCTTTGAGCTTCAAAGAGAAGTAAAGGAAAAGGTAGGAAAGAGGAGGGTGAGCACTGTGATGCGTGGGAAAGAGGAGGGTAGGAATGGTTTGTGGGAATTTGAGCGTGGGCTTTGGGGGGTAGCAGCTGGGTAGGAATTTTGGGTTGGGCTTTGGGGGGTAGCAGCTGGGTAGGAATTTTGGGATGGGCCTTTGGGGGTGGGCCGCTGACGTGGGTAAACTGTGGGGTCAAGGCTTCAGTTCATACTGTTCATTTGAACAGTAGCAACTTACTCCTTTTTTATATTGTTCTGATTTATGAATTAGTGTGTTGATTCTCATTGTACTTATTAGTGCCATAATTGATATCGATAAGTCGATATTAGTGTTGTTAATGATTGGTTGCATTATTAATGTTTAACTAATTCATTTGAGTGATTTCTTTTATGAATTGGTGTTGATGATTGTATTACTTTGCATTTTAATTTAACTTATATAATCAAATATGTAATTGATAGTAGTTTGCATTTTATTGTATTAGTAGTTTTTGAATTAGTGTTAAGAACTATATAATCAAATATGTAATTGATAGTTGACAATTAAAAAGTTGACATGTAATTATATAAATAATAATAGTAACAATGGTAACAATTTAGCATTTGCCAAATTAATAGTGATTGTTATATAATTAAATATTTAATTTAAAATAAATAATAAAAAGATGACATTATATTTATAATAATAAGAATCGCGGGATCGTTGTAGTGTACGTTAAAAAGAATTAGATCATCAGATCGCGAAGCGAAGGAACGCAGAGTGATTGCGTCTACTAGGAGGAGAGTGACCTTGTAGAAGGTGCATCTGGCAATCAGCGTCACATGGATGAGTCGGTATATCTTTTGTTTAGTGTTTAATGTTTGAATAATAATGTATTTCAAATTAGACTAATCGATCTAATCTTTACTTTTTGTTGTAGTGTGGTGTCAATGGTGGTCCCGCACGGCTGATTTTGTGTTTTCTACTGAGGTTGATCAAATGTCGGACACCAATGGAATTTCAGCGGGGAGGTGGAAATGAGGGGTGACTTGTACCCCCTTGTAGTTTTCTATTATGTGTTGTATTTATGTTATTTTCTAGTGTATTTTGAATTCTATTAACCACTTTGAATTATATTAACTAACCTATATGTAGGAATTTGGTAGTTATTTGCGTTGTTTTCTAATGATTGAATGTTAAATCGAGTTCTAACTAATTCACTTAGAAATTAAATTCAACAAATGTAACAAATAAAATTAACGTTCTTCACAAAATTGAAAGCAACAACACAAAGCTACTACTAATTAACTACGTAGTATAACTAATTCACATAGAAATAAAATTCAGCAAATCGCGTATTAACCACAACTATTATGCTATTAACAATTGCCAAAGGAATTCATGTTTTTGTTTTTTTTGAAAAAAAAAATCGAAAATTTAACTTGCGTATCAAAATCACGCAATGATCCATTGGACTTGCGTGTCAAAATCACAAAATTGTTTATTGGACCTGCATGAGCAACCAACTCTTCAATGATGAATGTTGAGACTCAACTCAGCATGTTGTTCTATTGTTGTAAGAAAGAACTTTGTTTGTCCAAGCTGTTACAAATTTATCCTTATGTGGAAGCCAAGTCCTTGCAACACAGTCGAGCAATTTTTGGTTCCTCCTCCACGCATCATTCATTCTCTTAACTACAGCATCGTATCTAGCTTCACTATGGGCATAAATAACCGAAGCAAATGAACCTTGCATGAAAAGCTCAGCCACCTTTTTATCTTTCTCAAACAAATGATACGCACGAGTCTCCACATCTATGTTTATGTGCCAAGTGCAAAGCAAGTGCGCTGACTCAGGGAATATGTCTCTAATAACCCCCATAAAACCCAACTCACGATCCTTCACAAGTCCAGCAGGGCGACGCGACTGTCCAAGCAACATCCTAAGCTTCTCTAAGACCCATGTATAGCTCTCTTGCGTCTCATCTCTAATCAAGGCCACACCTATAAAAAAGTATGGTTCGTCGGAGACATACCAACCATCTCGAACAATGGCATAGCATACTTGTTGGTTTTGTATGTCGAATCCATAAGGATGACTAAAGGAAATTTACACAAGAAGTTAATCGATGTCGGGTGGGAAACAAAGATGTGAGTAGTTGCTTGTGTAGGATCATCAACCTTTATCCATTTCTGGTACTAGTTCTCTTTAGCGAGATGTATAAATTCAGCCATCACCTCCTTCCCTTTAGACTCTTCAAATTTGAACTTTTGATTTAGATTGCAAACCTGTTTGATGTTAGGATGCACCCTCAAATTCCAGTTGAAGAGATCGAAAAACAATCACCGGGTTCGTTTGCGCACGTCTCATGCTTTTTGCTTGAATTTTAGCAGCAGGACTCATGGCAACAGCTTGTCGATGACCTTCTTTGTAGTTGATTAATGGATGGTTGTGCTTCCCGTACTTTCCTAGGAGCACCTCAACTGTCCAAAGGCCCGTTTGAAGATTTCCGAGCGCATGAAGCTTGAATTTACAACCACATGCTTTTGTTTTTGTCTTCTTGGTCAACTTACTCTGATCGCCTTGATATCGCTCAATACGATTGCTTCTTAAATACACAACCTCGATCTCTTTCACTAGATGTCGGCTTGTGCGAGGAAATAACTAGCTCAAAACCTAGTTCGATAGCGATTCTTTTTATATGCGCCGCAACCTCAATGTGACTAGCGAACTCTAAGTCAATCACGAACCGATCACTATAGTTGATACCATCTCCTTCGTCAAAATATTCCTAACTATAGACATAACCAAGTTAAATTCAAAACAATATTTAAAAATGTATATGATAACCTTATGCGAAATAACAAAAAAAATAAAAAAAAAATAACAACAACACACTAGCATTAACAATTCGTAGATATAAACAATTTAAAATCAAAACCAAATATCAAAATTAAAATGAAAACCATATGCAAAATTACCAACAAATTATAAAAATAACAATAACAATAACACACTAGCACTAACAATTCAATATCGTGATCACTATCACTAAGTTAATAGAAATTCATATATTTTACAACATTCAAATCAACAACACTAAACTACTACTAATGAACTATAACTAATTCACTTACAAATTAATTAAATGCAACAAATCTAACATTTCATTACAATTACACTACCACTAACACTTTCTTATTAAACAATAATACAAAACAATATTTAACATGAAAACTAATTTAACTCTATAAAGTAAATATAACTATTAAGATAATTACAGTTGGCAAAACAATTCACAATTTTTGTTTAAAAAAAAATAAAAAACGACACTTGCGTGTCAAAATCACGCAGGTCTGATGGAAACCTGTTTGATTTTGATGCGTAAGTCCGATGGATACTTGCGCGATATCAACACACATGTATAATGGTAACTTGCGTGGTAAAATTACGCAGGTTACCATTGGACTCGCGTTTTAAAATCACGCAGATAGTCATTGGACCTGTGTTCAAAAATCACGCAGGTCTCCATTTGGCCTGCGTGATTTTGGCACGCAGGTGTCCAATTATGAGTTTTCAAAATCGCGATTTTGCAGATTTCAGGTCATTTGGATTTCGAGCGTACCTCGGCCATTGCTGCTTCGAATGCTTCGACGATTACTTCGACTACGACGGTGGACATTGGCCGCCGCTTGTGGTGGTGTTGGTGGGGCGAAATTCCGGTTGAGCCTCGAGATGGTGGTCGTAGCAGTGTAATGAGAAGTGAGTGTTTTAGTGTCTCCACTCTAGTGTTTGTAGGCTATGGTACGGTAGCGATGGTTGCAAAGGTTGCAAGTTGACGATGTTAAGAGATCTTAATAAGTTGCAAAATGGTGGTGAAAACTGAGAAATAGGGTGGTGCGTGTGGTGGTCGTATCAAGGTTGTAATAATGAGAAGTGAGGTGGTGGTGGTTGCAAGGTACTTGTAAGAATTGAGTAGGTGATGGTGGTGGGTTAGTAAGAGGTCAGAGAGAGAAGTAATATATGGGTTACTTGTAAGTAAAGGTAAATTTGGAAACTTGTTACGTATTTTAGGCGGTATATAGTAATTTCAGGCGGTAAATAGCGATTCCGATTCAAGAATCTAAAGAAGTTATATATAAAATCGTTCAGATGAATACCGTAATAATAATTACTCCGTCCGTTTTTTTAGTTGTTTCAGTTTCCATTTTGGGATGTTTCCAAATAATTGTTCCAAACCAATCTAAAAATAACTTTTTACTTACTTTATTTACTTAAACATTAATGAATTACTCCTTTCTAAAGTCAACTTTCATTACTTTACCCAATGTATTCACTCAAAATTACTTTTTTCCAAAAAATTTCATCCACATGTACATTTACTCTTTTACCTAACTTACTCAACTTTTTTACCTAACTTACTCAACATTTTATCTAATTCAATCAACTCTTAAAGACCGTGTCATTTCCATATGAAACATCTAAAAAAACGGAGGGAGTATAATAATAATAACAAGCACTAGAGTTGAATATGAGAGTCATGGATAATAGTATTATTCTAACCAATAAAAATTTAAGACCTAAAAATATAAAATTGACATAATCAGAATTTCTGTAAGTACTCTAAAATCCCTTGTCAATGCTTTGGTGCTTTTAAAACATTTAACAAACCAATCATATCAATCTTTTGTCAGGACTTCCAATCACAAATAAAATATACAGTAGTAGATAGATTGTTCCTAACTCTCCAACTTAATCAAATTCTCACAGAAAGTCAAACGTCTTATATTATGAAAATCCCAAATTGTGGTTTTCATGTGCATTATTAAAATGTAATTTTATTGCTGTTGCAACGGAAGTGCCAAAATCGAACAAACTACCATAACAAACAAATAAGATAACACAAATAACACACAAAGATTTAACGAGGTTCACTATCAATGCGATAGCTACGTCTTCCTGATCGATACGAATATGTTTACTATGGAGAATCAAAGGAAATACAATTGACAATATGGTAATTCTCCCAAGAATTAACTCAGAAACACTCTCAATGTGTTTTAATAGGGAATACAAAAGATATACGGTGTACAAAATAATATACGAGGATTGACGAACAAGTAAGCCCAAAAGATAAAACAATATAGATATAAATATACTCAAAGTATATCTATATATATCTTTGAACAATGCGTATGCCAAACTTATCAAAGCCGTGAACAAAAGACGAATTGCAAGAAACGACCCAGACCCGCTCAGGGGACTGTCCACCCGCCCAGGTGCGCAGGCTCTCAGACTCAATAGGTCTGCTGACCCTCACGGGTACATAAGTCCTCCAAAATTGCTATTGCACTGCTCACTCGCAAACCCAGGCGGGGGGCTAGAAACCTACCGCGTTCGTGGACTTCGTTCCACGAAATGCTGCTCCTACTTGCTTCCTACTTGTCAAACTACTTCGTACACTTGCCTATTGACTTGATTACACAAGTCACCAACCACTTTACTCCATAATACCAATATACTAATTAATTTATTAGGTAATGCAAGTCACCAACCTAAATTCCTCAAGCACCAATTTGTAATAATACTTGATTAATACAAGTCACACTACCAAAAATCTCCACAATTGCAGACTATTGTATATAAGAATGCCATCAAGCATAATCTGATTTTACATATGCTACAAATCAGTCAATTACGAAGCATACTATTGATAGGGGAAGAAAAAAAA
The DNA here is from genome assembly GCA_008642245.1 of Bassia scoparia. Taxonomy (NCBI): domain Eukaryota; kingdom Viridiplantae; phylum Streptophyta; class Magnoliopsida; order Caryophyllales; family Amaranthaceae; genus Bassia; species Bassia scoparia. The sequence goes on along the minus strand of SNQN01002709.1, from coordinate 26,699 downwards.
ATAAATATAAATTGAGAGTAATGAAATTGCGTACCCTTGGCGGTAGATATAATTACGAGAGTGATCAAATCCATGTTAATAGCAAATCATAGCACAATAGTATAGGGCATAAAACATTCAACTCAATTGGTTAGAGTCGTGCTGATAATGTGTTATGAAATAAACGAATTAAAGGAGAAAGATATAAATATGGAGAGAATAATAGAGGATCATGTGAAAACACAAACCTTAGGTGAAAACTAAAAACTTATAATCTTAACCGTAGGATTTCGAGATGGACGGTCACGATTTAATCTATGTATATACTTGTATTTGTACCCCTTAAAATATAAAATGTACCCATTTATTTTGGTTTTCACGTTTTCATATAACATGTGGTTTTCATTGGATCCTGACTATATATATATATATATATATATATATATATATATATATATATATATATATATATATATATATATATATATATATATATATATATAGGAATAGGATCATGTGAAAACACAAACTTAGGTGAAAACTAAAAACTTTTAATCTTGACCGTAGGATTTGGAGATGGACGATCACGATTTAATTTATGTATATACTTGTATTTCAATCTGGGGTACATTGAAGGTTTAAAGGGGTACACGTGTACTGTTCATCAACAGTAGCTGAAAGTCTTGTGTACCCCTTTACTGCTTGTATGTACCCCTTAAAATGTAAAATGTACCCATTTATTTTGGTTTTCACGTTTTCATATAACATGTGGTTTTCATTGGATCCTGACTCTCTCTCTCTATATATATATATATACACACACACACACACATACACACATGAGCAAAGATAGGGTTTCTTGGAGAACAATTAACCCTAATACAATCCAAAATATTCTAAAACATTACTAAAAGATATAATTGACATTCACATAATATTATATCTTAATATTACATAACAATATGCTAATATTTTGGCACTAATAATCCACTAACTATGACTTTGGCTTTGAGTTAATTAACTATCACAAACATTCCTCTTTGAAGGAACATATTAGATGTGATAGCGGAATTTCAGGAACGCTTCCTAAACATCTAAAACGGGATCTCGTGCATATAACTAATACGAATTATATAATAGGAGTTAGATTTACCTTTGATGCGTGAATTCCACAAAGTAAGCGAGCAAAGATAATCTTGAGAGCCTTAAACGTTGTTCCTCTACTTAGTCCACCAGAATCAATTGAACACCAACGTCTGCTAGGACGGAAGAGACATACTCTTACTTTTACTGGTTTCCTATTTAGAGAGTAACAGAATATGAAAACTGAGATCATCTCTCTTTACTGATGTTATATCCCTTATATAGGGACTGTAAGATAGAATAAACGAATCTAATTCTTTTATCCTAGTAAGATAGGATAAACGAATCTAATTCTTTTATCCTTATCGGATTGCTGACTCATATATCCAATATCTTAAGTCATATCGTTCAATTGATTCTTTATGTGTGACCTTATAGGATTAATTATATTAGTTGTGGCCCAATCAATATTGACCCACTAATTATATTTATTCTCTACCAAGCATATAATTAATGAAAATAATTAACTTAATTATCTTTATAAATATCCTATTTATATATTTTGTAATTGCACAATTGACTGAGGACACAATTCCTTCAATCTCCCACTTGTCCGAAAACAAGTGTGCAATGTTAACATACCTTAAGTCGCTTAATGTCTAATTTGATAGCATGATAACATCTCTATGTTTATCCATACTAGAATTCAAATTATTTCTTGAACTATGAGTTTGAAGTGCCGTAACAAATGATTAACTAATTAATCCATTTGAGCACGACCATTTTCAGCTCTCACTCTTCAAGAGGCCAAAGACACTGATCCTGATCATACAGGAGGACTAATCCAATCTTGTACAACAAAAACTCCCACTCGACATTTATCAATCCTAACTACCGCCTTTATAACCTCCTTTAACGGCGTGACGTTTGACATTGTTATTAAAGATATACCAAGCATTGCATGAGAGTAATGTTATACTCATGTCAAAGGAATTCACTAAATGTAGTTTTGAAATTTTATTTCATTTTGGTCTGTTCAATACACATTTACTTTGTGTATCCATGTGATTGAATAAACATCTCCATGTTTCCATAGCCCATGAAACTACGCTATCATCAATCCACAAACTAGCCATTTAACTAAGTCATTTATGTCCATTAATGACTTAGACTAGAAACATAAGTAATTTATAATTTTGTTCACCTTATAGGGTTTCATTTATCAAATCACGTATTTGATAAGCCTATAAAACTATAAATACTTTGGACATATTATTTAATTCTAAACCATAATTAAATAGGACAAATATTATTGATAAACGTAATAAAACATAATTCAATGTCTTTACAATTGTGATCTAAAATCAAGAACACACACTAAAGCCATTCTCCAATATGTTTAGTGCCTATAGCCCTAGCGTGACCTTCATGCTTTGGTTGTGGTAGGGGTTTAGTCAATGGATCAGCGATGTTATCATCGGTGTGAACTTTGCAAACTTTCACATCCTTTCAAGCCACAATTTCTCAAATGAGATGGAATTTCCTTTCCACATGCTTGGATTTGTGATGTGATCTTTGGTTCTTTTGCATGAGCAATCGCACCATTATTATCAAAATACAAGTCAACTCCATTCTCAATGCTAGGTACTACTCCTAATTCGGTCAGGAATTTCTTAAACCAAACAACTTCTTTAGCTGCCTCAACTGCTGTTAAATATTCAGCCTCTGTTGTAGAATCTGCTACATTGTTTTGCCTTGAAATTTTCCAGCTCACTGCTCCTCCATTTAGACAAAATTTTAACAGATTGAGATCAGAAGTTATTTTTGTCGGTTTGGAAGCTTGCATTTGTGTAACGTTTCACAATAATTCACTTTCACCTCCATAAACTAGGAAACTATCCTTAGTTCTTATTAAGTACTTAGGATGCTTTTAGCTGCATTCCAGTGTGCGTCATCTGGATTTGATTAGAATCTATTGTATACACTCAAAGCATAAGAGACATTCGACCTTGTACAAATCATAGCATACATGATCGATCCTATAGCAGATGCATAAGGAAGATTTCTCATTCGCTTAATCTCATCAAGTGTCTTTGGACACTGAGTCTTGTTTAGTGATATGCCATGTTGCATGGGAATGAATCCTCTCTTAGAGTTTTCCATATTGAATTTTTCAAGAACCTTATCAAAATAAGTTTCTTGACTTAATCCAATCATCCTTCGAGACCTATCTCTATGGATTTTGATTCCCAATATGTATTCATCCTTTCCTAAGTCTTTAATAGAGAAATAACTTTTTAACTATTCCTTGACAGATTTAAGTCTTGGTATGTCATTTTCCACGGGAAGTATGTTATCTACATACAAGACTAAGAAGAATATGCTGCTCTCACTAACCTTCTTGTAGACACAAAGTTCTTCTTCGCTTCTAAGAAAATCAAACCTTTTGATTGCCTCATCAAATCGAATATTCCAACTCTTAGATGCTTGTTTTAGCCCACAAATGGACTTCTTAAGCTTACATACCTTCTTAGGATTTTCTTGATCTACAAAACCTTCTGGTTGTGTCATGTACACATCCTCCTCCAAGAAACCATTCAAGAAGGCGGTTATAACTTCCATTTGCCAAATTTCATAATCATAAAATGCAGTAATCGCTAGAAGGATCAAAATGGATTTAAGCATTGCTACTGGTGAAAATCTTTCATCATAGTCAATGCCATGAATTTGTTTGAAACCTTTAGCGACCAGACGAGCATTGAAAATGGTTTCATTTCCATCCTTGTCTGTTTTCACTTTGAAAACCCATTTTTTCCCAATAGGTTTTACCCCATCTGACAAATTTACCAAAGTCCATATTGCTTGGTTTTCAGACATGAATTCCATTTCAGATTTCATGGCTCCAAGCTATTTTTCAGAGTTTGGACTCGTCAAACCTTGCGTATAACTAGTAGGCTCTTCACTTTCCAAAATCATAATTTCAGAATTTTTAGTCAACAAGACTTCAACAAACCTCTTTGGTGGTCTTCTCGGTCTACTAGATCTACGTACGGGCTGAGCATCAAGAGAAATATTCTTCTCAACAGTTTGAGAATTTTTGCACGAAATAGAATCGAGTGGGACGATAGGAGGCTCGATCTTGTGTTGAATGCAATTCCTCCATCACATTGTTAGTAGTAAGTGGAGAATCATGTGTACTAGGTACTATCTCCTCCTCATTTACTAATGGTTTAATTGGTAAGAAATAGCGTTGTGATCTCGTCTCTGAGGTGGTTTTATCCACATCAATTTGTTGCTCTTCTCGAATTTCTTCGAGAACAATACTACTCCCACTTGTCTTTTTGGAAATGAAATCTTTTTCTAGAAAGACACCATCTCGAGCAACAAACACTTTGTTCTCATTACAGTTGTAAAAGTAGTAGCCCTTTGTTTCTTTAGGATAACATATGAAGAAACATTTGTCAGATATGGGAGATAGCTTATCTGAGAGTAAACGCTTTACATAAACTTCACAACCCCAAATTCGTAGAAAAGATATTGTTGGAACTTTTCCTATCCATAACTCATATGGTGTCTTTTCTACTGCCTTTCACGGAGTCCTGTTTAGTGTAAAAGCAACGGTTTCGAGGGCATGTCCCCAAAAAGATATTGGATAAGAAGATCTACAAGACTCATCATTGATTGAACCATATTAAGTAAAGTTCGATTCCTTCTTTCGGACACACCATTTAATTGAGGTGTTTCTGGTGGAGTTAGTTGTGAAACTATTCCACAACTTTTGAGATGATCGTCAAACACGATCTTGGCTCAAATATTCCCCACCGCGAGCTGATTGTAGTGCTTTTATTGTCTTGCCTAATTGATTATGTACTTCATTTTGAAATTGTTTGAACTTTTCAAACGATTCAGACTTATACTTCACTAAATAAATATTTCCATATCTAATTAAATCATCAGTAAAAGTTTTAAAGTAACTAAACCCTCCCCTGGCCATAGTGCTCATTGGTCCACAAACATCTGTGTGTATGAGTCCAAAAAAGTCACTAGTTTTCTCACCCTTTTTTAGTAAAAAGTGATTTTGTCATTTTACCCTTCAAACATCCTTCACATATATCATATGATTCATAATCAAATGATGTCAGAATGCCATCACTTTGCAATTTCTGAATAAGTTTTGGGTTGATGTGTCTTAAACGATAATGCCATAAATAAGTTGGGTTTGAATCGCCTGATTTTTTTTCTTGCAATCTATGTTATAGATATGTTTATCTAAATCTAAAACATACAAACCATTTATTAATTTATCACTGGCATGAAACATCTCTTTAAAATAAACTGAACAACTATTGTTCTTTATTTCAAATTTAAAACCTTCGGCGTCTAACACCGAAACAGAAATGATGTATTTAGTAATAGAAGGGACGAAATAACAATTATTSAATTCTAAAACTAATCCAGAAGGTAAAGGTAGACTATATGTTCCAATTGCTAAAGCAGCAACTCTTGCTCCATTACCAACGTGTAGTTCTACCTCTCCCTTACCCAACTTCTTACTTCTTTTTAGTCCCTGCACCTTCGAAACAATGTGAGTACCACAACCGGTATCAAATACTCAAGAAGCAGAAGTTACTAAATTAACCTCTATAACATAGATACCTAAAGAAGAAGCACTTGTCTTCTTATCCTCCAAGTACTTTGGGCAGTTTCTCTTCTAGTGGCCTATGCCATCACAGTAGAAACACTTGGCATCAGCTTTTGGATCGCCTTTGGGTTTTTAAGAAGTCTTAGCCTAAGCAACTTGCTTGCCCTTGCCTTTGACAACTTTTTTACCCTTCCCATTCTTCTTGAACCCTTTTCCTCTCTGAACCATAAGAACTTCCTTCTTTGATTTTGAAATGTCTAGCTCAGCACTGACTAGCATTCCTTGCAGTTCCTCCAAGGTATTGATCACTTTTCTAGCATGTTAAAGTTATGACTGTATTGTGTGATAGGCGTGTCGCGCACCCAACAAAAGTATCCTAACTTTTCCTCCTAACTACKTAGTCGGGCAAGCAAGGGTCGAATCCMAAGAGACTAATTGGTTCAAAGTGGTCAATTTTGAWTCTAATWTATGCTAAGCAAGTAACAATTTAGAGTTGAGATTTATTAACTATGCTAAAACTAATCAACACAAAAGGAAATAGTGCAATTAAAATTCAACGATAAAAAAAACACCTAGAGTTAAGCATCACCACTAGCATAATTGACACAAAGCAATTCATATCCCAATTTAATCGATTAATTGTTCAAGAGAAAAGGTAACCATA
>SNQN01002709.1:0-17936 GCA_008642245.1 Bassia scoparia | reverse complement strand
TATTAATTGCCAAGAATAAAAATATCACATATTATAATATTGGCAAGGAGATATAACTATTAGTTAGAAAATCCTAATTTACTTAAGATTTATCTCTAAATAATCACTGAATAATAATTCGATTAATAATAGAATTATGAAATCTATCCCATAAATAAGTCAAATAGCCATAATTAGATTGGAATTGATTCAAAAAACAAAAACATTTTTTTTATTATTATTAAATAGCCTTGGACTGAGCGGGCCAAAAGACCCAACCCAGCCCATAACTTGACCCGGCGACAGAACAGGCCTGATCACCTCGGGTTGCACTGCTCTATTTCACGTGAGAATAGAAGCAACAACAGCTCCCTTGTTTCACGCACCAGAGAATAGGACTGTACATCGGTCCTGAATCGGATCGGACCGGACCGGACCGGAACTGGCTAGACCGATGGACCGGAATGTTGAAATTTGGCGGACCTGGACCGTACCGGAAGTGGTAGAAAAGGAATCGGGATCGGAACTGCAGGTTCCGGTTCGGTTTTTGACCGGTTTGGACCCGATAGGTAATTTTAGCTTTTTTAAAAGTTTGGTAACAATAACTTTTTTTTTTTTAATTTATACAACTTTTTGTAATGATAGCAAGAGGGATGAAAGAATGACAAAGCGATGGGAGATTAAAGTACCAATCCGTGAAGCTCACAAAAGTAATTACTTGGTATTAGGTAATAGGATAGGAGGACTACTGTACAACACGCACTCACAAATTTATTCAAAAATATACAAAGTGCTTTTCAATTAATAATTCTAGTGAATCAATTTCCTCTTCTTTCTTTCACCTGTAATCTCCAATTCCGCTAACTAGCACTATCAATACCATCCATCCATTCATTTCCTTTTCTTAATTATTTTGATACACTTGCTATCAACTGAGTACTATATACACTTGCTATCGATACAGATTCAGGTAATTGTATGCCTGTAATTGATAAATAATCCTAAAAAAACAAAAAACTTAGTGTGGACTTGTGGAGTCGGCCTGCTGCTCCTGCGAGTATGTAACTGCATCAGTGGCGAGGAAGGAGGAGTGGTTGCGCAGTGGACAGCACGACCGGAGGAATGGCAGCCGCAATAATAGATCGAAAGAGAAGATTGAAAGAGGGGAGGAGAAGAGTTAGGGTTTTCAAAGGGGAAAAGTGATTTGTCGAAATGTGAGTAATTGAGTTTGAGTAAAGTAGCAAAGTATATTGTTACTTGTTCTTCATTTCCCAATAAAAAAAATAATTAAAATTATCGGGTCTCCGGCCTGGACCGGCGGACTACCGGGTTTTACCCGGACTGGACCGGCAACCCAGAATCCTTAATTTCTAAGGACCGGAGACCGGACCGGTGGTACAGGTCTAGTCCGGTCCGGTCCAAATTCCGTTCTGGACCGGTTCATGAACAGCCCTACCAGAGAGGCAAACTTCCTCGGCCTGCTCCTAGTCAACGTTGTCACAGCTTCGCCTGAGATGTTGCTTGAAACGAGCAACGCTTGTGCCACCAGACCCGACATAGAAACGCGCCACAGAAACGCTAACTCACGAGATAAACAACGAAACAAACAATTGCCACAATGCATTGCTTGCCACCCCGTGCAACGCTCCTCAACTTGCCTGGCTCAACCAACACGAGCTAGCGGTACAACACTTGCAACCAGCAGAACCCAGCGACAACTATTGCCATCTAAAGTCGCCTAGATTTTTGAACCTCTTTCGAAATTTCTGGCTAAAATTCCAGCCTAATCGAACAATCTCGATTAGATTTCAAGCAAATTCAGACGAGTTGTTGGTATTTTCGCGCAAATTCGTTCAAAAATTCCCGAAAAAACTTCTTTTTTGCATCATGATCCAATCTAATTGAACCAAAATCGAAGATTTAATATTGAAAATAAAATTTTAAAAATTCGGGTTTTTAAAATTTCGAGTTAAACTCTTTGATTCCTAAACCAAAACAACAATTGAAACCACGATTTTGCAATTCGAATTTAAAGAAATCAAAGCCCTCAAACAATTTTGACAGATTTTGCTCAATTGTTGTTGCCAATTTTTGAATAAAACACCATGTTTTGTTTGAATACCTTCGAATAGATTTTTTTATATTTTAAAATCGAATTTCTCCAAAATTCGCACAATTAAAATCATATTTAATTGGAATCTAAGTATCAAATACTTAAGGAAAAATGGAAACTAATAATCCCACCTTTTGGTGGTCTGCTCTCAATAATTCAACCTCAAAGTAATTACAGAATAATCTCAACTTTTAGGGTGGTCTTCCCAAAATAATCTGAACTCGTATTTTCTTACATAGAACAAGCCAAAAATGGATCAACAAAAACAACAAAAATGAGAGTTCAGATTATTCTGGAAAGATCACCCCTAAAGTTGAGATTATTCTGTAATTACTTTGAGGTCGGATTATTAAGAGCAGACCACCAAAAGGTGGGATTATTAGTTTCAATTTTTCCAATACTTGATTCCAATCAATTAAAATCATATTTTAATTAGGTTATTTAATCTATAATTCAATTCCTCCACTTAATCAGATTAAAATTAACATTATACGCATCAAAATTAATCCAATTAATTTGTAATCATATTATTATACACAAGACGCTAACTGATAACACTGAAGGAACATATTAGATGCGATAGCGGAATTTCAGNAACTATTAGTTAGAAAATCCTAATTTACTTAAGATTTTATCTCTAAATAATCACTGAATAATAATTCGATTAATAATAGAATTATGAAATTTATCCCATAAATAAGTCAAATAGCCATAATTAGATTGGAATTGATTCAAAAAACTAAAACATTTTTTTATTATTATTAAATAGCCTTGGACTGAGCGGGCCAGAAGACCCAACCCAGCCCATAACTTGACTCGGCGACAGAACAGGCCTGATCACATGGGGTAGCACTACTCTATTTAACGTGAGAATAGAAGCAACAACAGCTCCCTTGTTTCACGCACTAGAAAATAGGACTGTACATCGGTCCAGAATCGGACCGGACCGGAACCGGCTGGACCGGTGGACCGAAATGTTGAAATTTGGCGGACCTGGACCGTACCGGAAGTGGTAGAAAAGGAATCGGGATCGGAACTGCAGGTTCCGGTCCGGTTTTTGACCGGTTTGGACCCGATAGGTAATTTTAGCTTTTTTAAAAGTTTGGTAACAATATTTTTTTTTAAATTTATACAACATTTTGTAATGATAGCAAGAGGGATGAAAGAATGACAAAGCGATGGGGGATTAAAGTAACAATCCGTGAAGCTCACAAAAGTAATTACTTGGTATTAGGAAATAGGACAAGAGTACTACTGTACAACACACACTGACAAATTTATTCAAAAATATACAAAGTGCTTTTCAATTAATAATTCTTGTGAATCAATTTCCTCTTCTTTCTTTCACCTGTAATCTCCAATTCCGCAAACTAGCACTACCAATACCATCCATCCATTCATTTCCTTTTCTTAATTATTTTGATACACTTGCTGTCAACTAAGTACTATATACACTTGCTATCAATACAGATTAAGTTAATTGTATGCCTGTAATTGATAAATAAAGCTAAAAAAACAAAAAACTTAGTGTGGACTTGTGGAGTCGGCCTGCTGCTCATGCGAGGATGGAACTGCATCAGTGGCGAGGAAGGAGGAGTGGTTGCGCAGTGGACAGCAGGACCGGAGGAGTGGCAACCGCAATAATAGATCGAAAGAGAAGATTGAAAAAGGGGAGGAGAAGAGTTAGGGTTTTCAAAGGGGAAAAGTAATTTGTCGAAATGTGCGTAATTAAGTTTGAGTAAAGTAACAAAGTATATTGTTACTTGTTCTTCATTTCCCAATAAAAAAAAATAATTAAAATTATCGGGTCTCCGGCCTGGACCGGCGGACTACCGGGTTTTACCCGGACTGGACCTGCAACCCAGAATCCTTAATTTCTAAGGACCAGAGACCGGACCGGTGGTACAGTTCTAGTCCGATCCGGTCCTAGTCTCGGTCCAAATTCCGGTCTGGACCGGTTCATGAACAGCCCTACCAGAGAGGCAAACTTTCTCGGCCTGCTCCTAGTCAACGTTGCCACAGCTTCGCCTGAGATGTTGCTTGAAACGAGCAACGCTTGCGCCACAAGACCCGACATAGAAACGCGCCACGGAAACGCTAACTCATGACATAAACAACGAAACAAACAATTGCCACAATGCATTGCTTGCCACCCCGTGCAACGCTCCTCAACTTGCCTGGCTCAACCAACACAAGTTAGCGGTACAACACTTGCAACTAGCAGAACCCAGCGACAACTATTGCCATCTAAAGTCGCCTAGATTTTTGAACCTCTTTCGAAATTTCTGGGTAAAATTCCAGCCTAATCGAACAATCTCGATTAGATTTCAAGCAAATTCGGACGAGTTGTTGGTATTTTCGCGCAAATTCGTTCAAAAATTCCAGAAAAAACTTGTTTTTCGCATCATGATTCAATCTAATTGAACCAAAATCGAAGATTTAATATTGAAAATAAAATTTTAAAAATTCGGGTTTTTAAAATTTCGAATCAAACTCTTTGATTCCTAAACCAAAACAACAATTGAAACCACGATTTTGCAATTCGAATTTAAAGAAATCAAAGCCCTCAAACTATTTTGACAGATTTTGCTCAATTGTTGTTGCCAATTTTTGAATAAAACACCATGTTTTGTTCGAATACCTTCGAATAGATTTTTTTTATATTTTAAAATCGAATTTCTCCCAAATTCGCACAATTAAAATCATATTTAATTGTAATCGAAGTATCAAATACTTAATTCCAATCAATTAAAATCATATTTTAATTAGGTTATTTAATCTATAATTCAATTCCTCCCCTTAATCGAATTAAAATTAACATTATACGCATCAAAATTAATCAAATTAATTTGTAATCATATTATTATACACAAGACGCTAACTGATAACACTGAAGGAACATATTAGATGCGATAGCGGAATTTCAGGAATGCTTCCTAAACATCTAAAACGGGATCTCATGCATATAACTAATACGAATTACATAATAGGAGTTAGATATACCTTTGATGCGTGAATTCCACAAAGTAAGTAAGCAAAGATAATCTTGACAGCCTCAAACGTTGCTCCTCTACTTAGTCAACCAGAATCAATTGAACTTCAACGTCTGCTTAGATGGAAGAGATGTACTCTTACTTTTGGACTGTTTCCGATTTAGAGGATGAAACAGAATATAAAACATAGATCATTCTCCTTACCTGATGCCTATATCCCGTTATATGGGCATTATGAGATAGATAAACGAATCTAATTCTTTATATCCTTATCAAGATACTAACTCATTATTCAATATCTTTAATAGTCATTCTTCAATTGATTCTATTGTGTGACCTTATGAGTATTAATTATATTAGGTTGTGGCCCAATCAATTATTGACTCACTAATTATATTATTCTCTAACAAAAATATAATTACTAGAGAGTAAATAACTTTATATCTGCTAATGAAATATCCATTTATATATTTATTATTTATATGTTATTATTAATTGCCATAGTTCAAATTGAAATTCTTCAATTGCCGACACTTTCAAAGTGTACGGAAATTCATGTGTCGAGATTTTTTTTTCATTACTTCAAATGTAACGCCCGCAATTACCGACACTTAAATGTGTTACCATAACGACACTTAAATGTATCACATTATCAAACTTAAATTTGTCATAACATTAATATCTTGCCATTTCAATGTGTCAACATAAGAGATTACGATCTTTTAATTTGTCGACATTAATCGGCATTATAAATTCGAAATATATTTGACAAGACATTATAAGTGTCAAAATTACAATTAATTAATAGAGAAATTTTGGAGGACTTTGTAATTTGCTTTGCGTTTTGTGCTCGTGTTCTATATATTTTTCATTACTCGTTTGATTTTAGTTGATATCGTTTTGCTAATCTTATCTGCTTTGCTTGAATTTTATGATTACATTAGTTATTTACATTTTTTCAATTTGTAGCTTTGAATCTTTAGGGTATCATTATATCAATTTATTATGCGATTTCTTTGCTTGAGTTACGAATTTGAACTTGTTATTAGGCTTGTTATATAAATTGTTTACGTTTTTCATGATTAATTTTATGATTTAACTTCTTAATTTAGCATTATCATTGTTTTTACGCTTCACTGTTTCGTTAAATCTTGTGAATGTTAATTGTTGAATTTTATTTTCTATTACAAGTTTATGCACGGATATGAGAATATATCAGTCACAACTTCACTTTTGCAAGATTTATTTGTAATTGTACCACTGTCTTTGTGAATAAGACATAATTACAAGCTATTACTTACTTCACTGTAGTCATCAGAAATGACGATAGAATCAAAGATATGATTAACTTGAAATATGCTTGGAATTATCTGTAGAGCATTATTGCTACTGTGGTCAGTCACAACTTGCTAATCTACATTTCAGTATCAGCCTTCTTGATCAAGCAATGGGTTCATGTTCAGGTTGTGTAACYTGTAGTAGAAATGTGGAGTCGATAAATCGGAATCATAAGCTCCATGTGTAGAACTTTAAGTCTGTAACAATTAGGATTCAGCATTTCAAATCTGATTTGAATGGCCATTGTGTTTTTATTTGAATTTCTGACTTTTTTTTGTGTCTGAAATATTGAATAAAGGATATGATTAAACCTAACTTGTACTGTAATTCACTTCAAGTATTGACAGAACAAATGAGTGCCATGTTTAAGGTTTATTTATAAACGAAAATTGATTTTGGATCTTTTGGTTAAACAACTAGCTTATATTCATGTGCAAAATCAGTAAACTTAGCAGAACACAAAAGGCTTGTACAATGAAATAAAATAGCATTTCCTCTGATATGGATGCATGGTCGATTTAACGGAACGAATCTGATTGTTGAATCGTGTTGTCCATTGAATAGCGGTCTCTGGTTAGCCTCCGCTAACAGCTTATGGAAAGTTATGGTAGGATTAGCAGTTCAACAGTTCATGTATATAAAGTGGTGATAACAGCACCTTTTATGAGAATATTACTTCTGTATGTATGATAGATTAACAATAACTTTTGTTCCATAATCAAACCCACCACAGATTATGTTCCTACTCACAATACATCAAATCCAAAATCAAAAGGCGAAGTCACAACTAAGTTGATGTGCAAATTGTTCTTCAATTTGTTCAAATTGATCTGAACAAATTACTAGTTCCTTTGTTTTCTTTCATTTGGAACAAACTGAATTTAAAATAAATTTTGCAATCCTACTTCACTGATTAATGATAAACATGCATCAATTCTTGAGATGCTAATAATTCATCTCATTTCTTCTTTTGCTATTCAGTTCCCTACACACATGCCTTGTTCTTATAGTGTTATTGTGTTAACTTTTGTTACTTTATTTGGTGCAACAGGGTTCGTCATGTTTCAGTTTTTACCGCAATCATAATATGAGGAACTCGTGCGTCAATGGAGTCAGATAACCTTTAGAGGTGCAACAAGTTCTCAAGTAGCGAAATTCTAGCTCTGTAAGTATATTCATCTTATTTTGAATAAAGTTAAGTGGAATACTTTTATATATATATATCGATGGGAAAATGACAAGATTGTATCGGTGATTCATTTGACATATTTTATAGCAAATGATATATGCTCTTTTGTAAGCATTCTTTATAGCATGGAGAGTATCTAGGAAGATGGAAGATAAATTTGTAGAACGTATAAGCGGGAATAATCCGTAGCAGGGCATCATGAATAAAATTGCTAGAACATGTCTGAATATAGGCGCTAAGACCATGGAAGCTACAAGTGTAGAATCGTGCGATAACCACATGTGAATTGATTTCCTTATTGCTTTGTTTGCTGGTTTGCCATTTTGATGTATTTGTTCATGTGTTAAGCATGGCATTATTTCTGATTGTACAGCCATAGTTAGATAGCAAAATTACATTGATGCTTGCTGTGGCTTATTGCTCTTGTTTATTCCTTTGTTTGATTTTTAATTTCATTTCCAGCCATTATGATTTTATCGCTTCTCCATTGATTCTCAAAGCTAGTATGTATATTTATCTTTCATGGCTGTAAGTTGAACAACACACAAAAGATAAGCTAGACCAACAAATGTAGAATAGATGGGAATTGTAGTTGCGATATATTGGCCACCATTGAGGGACACCTTTGATGTAATGTGTCTCCCAAATGAGTATATTCCCAGCGACTGACTTTGAACATGTACCGCGATGCATCGCTGGATATTTGTCTTGTTAGAGCTCAGATTGAAGAGCTATCTGCTCTTGACTCATACTCGAAAAAGATTTAGGGAAGACACCTAAGTGAGTTGGAATGCCCTCACGAGGATCGTACCCGTGATAGAACTCATTGAGCACGTAAGGTCCCTCAATTTACAACGGACAAAATATATATTTTCCTTTCGGTTTCTCGATAAATCTCAGAAGGTTTTCAAACAAGTTACGCTGGCGTTCTTGCCTTTTCATTTCCTCATGTTCGTCACATTTTCGTGAATCCAGCCAGTATTTTCAAATTATTTTTCGATTTATCTATATTTTCTATGAATTGCAGTAAATAACTGCGAATACGCAAGAAAATAAAATGAATAATTAGAAAATACTCCGAAATGTTGAACCCTTCTAGACAATTCTAGACTCCTTGGGCATAGAGGTGTCAGGTGCGCGACTCAGGGAAATCACGACAATAAAGAATCGAGGAAATACCAAAATTCAGCGATTTTTGGAATAATATATACGGCAAAAAAACGGGGCGTATATACGCTATGCATGGAGCTATATACGCTGATCAGGAGCTGTATATACGCAAACCATGTCCAGCGTATATACGACAGCTTATGGCCATTAGCGAAATGTTCCACAGTTTTTGCAGAGTTAGTGCAGCTGTATATACGCTTACCATGATGAGCGTATATTAGCGCAGAATGCAGCGTATATCGCTCATATGCAGCGTAATATACGCGAGGGTTCTTAACTATCCTCGTTTTGCCTCGTGCCTTAATTAACTTGCCTTGCTTTGTCCTCAGACACAAAAAACCCCTCCGAGGGGACCACCCGTCCGAGTAGACACGAACTTCACAGCGCACACAATCCCCCCGAAACATCGTCTATCCTCTCATCCTCAAACACACATCCTTACACAATTTGCGTTTTTTATCCAAAGCGACCGATATTTCTTCTTCGATTGGAACAAAGCGAAAAAGAAGGGGATAAATCTGAGATTACTCATCAAAAACCTAATTTTCACTTCTTTCTTTTTTAAATTCTTTTGTCTCTCTTAATTGATTAACCATTGTTATGAGTTTTTACATTCAAATTTAAGAAAATCATTGTAGAAATTGCACTTTAATCTTCATGGTAAATTGTAGGATTTTCCTAATGTTTTTCAATGTCCATGGTTTGGTTTTTCATTATCTTTTGTCTGCCCGAAACTTATTGTCATCATTTGTACAATTCATTATTATACATATTGTTATTTCAATCTACCGTTTGTTTGTCCAATAAACCCAGCAATCAATCGACGGGACCGATTCCGTAAGTTTTACTCTACAATTAGAGTGATTTGCAGATACAAGGTTGAGAGACAACACGATGTACAATTATGCTTACTAACTTTGTTTTTGTCTTGTATATATTTGATTCTATCACCTTGTATAATATGTTTAAACTAAAGACGGATTTAATCGCTTGTCACATTTAAATCAGATATTCATGGTAACTGACCGGTTTTTTCTAAGCCACTTATTAACAGTGATATAACAAATCACAGTAGATCGCCTTGTCCAGTGTAGACAGTCTGTTTTGGTTTTGTACCATATAAGCATCCCTCACTAGTAATTAGTGCTCTTTCGAAGTCAAATCAATTAAGTTTCTTCTAGATTTATGAACTTACAATGGGGAGCCGGTTAGAGGCCGCTACATTCGCGAATTGAAGGTTACAGATCTGGATTCGATAGCATTGTTCCCGAACCCACAGCTTTGTTACTGGACCCTTATTTGGATGGGGCCCAACTAGTTTGGCACCAAATGTTTCGGGCGTCCAGTGAATACCTATATAGCACAGGTGACGATCTTTCCTCCTCAATTCGACAAAACACCCCCAACGCATTCAATGCGGATTCCATGGCTTCAACTCCCATGAACTGAGCTAGCCGGTCACCCACCCCCTAAGGCGATTGCGAGAGCCCCTACACCTATTTTTCGTAGGCAAGAAAAGTCAATGAACGGATGTTTACATTTAATTCAAGGAATTGTGTTCTTTTGCTCCGACAACGGACGATTTGTGACCTTTAAAAAACAAAAGTTTCTGAATTCTTATTCTTTTTTATGCTTTTGTAATTTTGTTTCAAATGTATGGGTTTTGATATTATTCAATTTGTTTTTATAATAATTAGGTGCTATTAGAAAGGGGGTGCTTAGAGTAAGGAAAATCAACAACAAGTGACAAAGAAGTTGGACAAAGAAGTTGACGAGAATTGGAGAAAGAAAACAACAAGAAACCAAAGCGACAATTAAAGTTGCTTGCTGGGGAAACAGTGCTTGGAGGGATATATTAAAAAAAAAACAAACAAAAACAAAGATGAAACTATTGATCATGAAAGAAGAGTGGAAGAAGATATGCATTCGGAAGATGAATGATCAAAGTGAGATGTGTTTCAGTTTTGTATCTCGTAGAAAACAAGTATAAGGTTTCAAGATCAACAAAGGTTCTCAGAGGATTTTTCACCATTCTGATGGATTAGCAGAGTGTTAAAAAGATGGTGCCTACAAAGTCACAAAGATGCTGAAATCTGATCTGGCTTTGTGTATTATTACAAATTGGACTTGCCTTCTTACACCTTCGAAGTTGGAATATTGATGAAGCTCTTAAGGAGCTATTGATGTGGATTCAGTGAGCATTGTATGGTAGATGGAAAAATCAGACTAGAAGTTGCGATGTTATATATGCTTTATGGGTACCATTTAGGAGGGAAGATAATTGACGAAGAGACACAGAGAGTGATAATGCAATCTGATTAGTGAGATCAACTTTTTGTGAAATATTGGAAGGTTTATTGGATGTGAGTAAAGGAAGCCCTACAAACTGCACAAGGTTATAACGAGATTGTAAAACTAATGGAAAGCCTGTCTTGTTGATGAATTTATATGGTCATTCTGCCTGATTATTGTCAGTCAACATTGTATTCGATCGAGACACAAAGAAATACACTAGGTTGATATTAAGATTTCTCTACAGTTGTATGCGATCTAACAAAAGTTATAAAAGATCTAGATGTGTTGGACTTTGTTGATGGACAGTTTTATCTCTTCAATGAGATGCCCAAACAAGGCTACCGATCTTCTTAATTAACAGGCCCGTTACCTTGTCCTAGATGGTAAGTAGTTTGAAAAAATTTTTTTTTTATTTCTACTACAATTGTGGATTACTTTTTGACTAACTGGTTCTTGTCTTTAGGGTTAACTATTGTTGATCGTCTTACAGAGAGCTTAACAGACAACGATGAAATGGCGTAATGCCTCTACCAAGTTTGGAAGGAAGAAGTTTATTGGGATAGAGGATTGGGAATTGAAAGGGCTGGCCTTTGGATAAGGGTATTGCACTTGACGAGTGATTGTCTAGACAAATTAGGAAAACAGAGAGCTGATGGTATCAGAATCCACTTTGGTGTCTAATCGATGGAAATCAGGTATGGTCTTTTTAGTGGGCCCACTACTTTTGTAATAGCTTGTTTGACTTAAATGAAACACTTCGGTCCTAATTGTATTAAGTAACTTAGATATAGGTCTCCCTCTTTTTCTCTGGACATTTTGTCTGGTCTGTCAGCTAACTTGGCTACACAGTTCAAGTTGTCAGTATTAATGAAATCTTATTATTATCTATCTTCCTCCACTCTGAGATTCGAGTTATTATCATCGATGTGGTTAACATATATTCCATCTTATATAGGACTCTGGTCTTCTCTTAATTCTATTCTCTCAGACATTCCATACATGCCATGCAATAACTTGATTGATTATCTAGGCTTAGGGGTGTGTGATACACCCCCTTTTCAAGGGGCCTATGACTGCAGCTTATAAGTAGATACACGGTATTGATATCCATGGTGCTTAACTGCGCCAACCGCCTATAGCGGGGTGACCTCGAGACTTCAGTGTCAGGTATGAATGAGTCCTGTGAATAAGTAATCGCCGGCTTGATGTGAATGCGGTGTGTTGTCTGGGGGTTGTAGGTGGGATCGCGCAACCGTGACTCTCTTAGTAGGTAGATCAGATCGCACGCACGCGTGAAACACCTTTCATATAGGTTATTGGCATCGCGGCAAATCATTGCAGTGGGCCCGCCAACAACCTCGTATTGGGTTTTGCAGTATCCGAGAATTTCAAGTGGAGATCCTAGGGTGACAGTTGTCGTCCCGAATCGAATATCGTTCTGACCCAACTCCGACCCCGCTAACCATAAGTTGGACGGGCCTGTTTCACTCGGGTCTGCGATTCAGTGGTCGGATTGAATCTAAGGTTCCTAAATATCCCAAATTTCATCACGCCTCTCGACCGCCTTCAAAAGAGACGCCTATTTGGGACCTCTAGCATTCTTGGGAATATACTACCTGGATCTACTTATTGTCTTAGAGGTTGGTCCATGTTAAATTAGATCTGTATAGTCAATGTAAATTCACACGCAGAGCTCGATCTATATGCTACCATTCGATCTTGAAGGACGTGACAAGGACTATTTTCGCAAATATTGTTATTTAGATTAATTGATGTCTAATGCTATAATTAATATGTAACAACACATATGACTTCTATAATGTGGACAATGGGTGCTACGAGAAAGCGCTTCATTGTTGACAACAAATTTGATTCTACAACAAGGATTGCTTAGTGGACATATACACAATGGGTCGTTGCCTAAGAGCTCAATCATGACCTTTTGTAATGATGATTATCGACATAGAGTTGGTTCCCTTGTTACAGCAAATTATACAGATGTGTGGAGTCTCAATGTCTTAAGACCAATATGTACAAAAATAATATACATGAAACAAAGAAGGACATGTGATAGATAAAGGTTTATAAGTAAATATATACGCATACAATGAAATATAACACGATGATAGATCCTGTTCTTATTAACCCTGTGTTCTACTGCGAATAAAATATAAATCAAATCAGTATTGATGTGTCCTTACTACACAATAAAGGGATCAACCGCCTGCACATATACATCGAATTGCTAATCGTTTCAAAGAGCACAAAATAAAACAATGTATCTAAAAAGTAGATTGGAGCACGTCCTTTGATACGTAAACTATTTAGCTGACATAAATCCATATCAAAAAGAAACACTTACAAGGTAATGTATGTTGTACAATACTCAATAATAGTCTTAAGATAACGATGCACACGATAAATAATGTTAAGTGTGAAAACCGTTAAGATGATTATCGTAATGCATATATTATACTATGATAACGGATTGGATTAATGAGAAAGCTGCTGTATCTATCTATAAGATGAGTAAAACTTAAGGGATGTTTTGGAGTCGTTGAATTATAGACTATGAGTTTCAACATTCATTAAGAATACAAAACTATGTAACATTTAAAAAGAATGTTTATGTGAATCAATTAAAGTTATGATAAGTGTTTTAGGTGTGAGCATTGTTGAATTGATCTACAGTTTAAGTTTGAAACTCGCAATAAGTAATAACCTATAGTGATCATTTATAAAGTCGAGCAGAATCGATTCAGAAGAGATAAGAGGAGTGTCAGAGATCAACTACAGGTAAATGTTTTTTAGAGCATGTATAGATGCGCAGTATCTCTAGTATTATTCGGACAGGGAGGACTATGAATCTCGCTATTTAATGCGTCTCTCCGCTTGTGTGTTAGTAAGTCTCGCTTAAACGGTGTTTCTGATGGCGTATCTTTCGAGATACCTCAAGAAGACTATGAAATTGCTGTTTAGTTATGATCGTGAAGAAGGTATGCATGGATGGAGAGGTCGATAAGATCTTGTGATAGTAGGGACGTTACGCGTGATGGTTTTCCGGAGGAACAAGAGTAGATTGACGCACAATAAAAAGTTGTGCGTAGAAAAAAGAGCATAGGCCGCTGTATTTTATGTCCGAGACGCGAATGAGCAACTATACGCTCATGGTGAGCGTATATACGCTCATGGGCTCATGAGCACGGTGAGTCGTATTATTGTGACGCTCATAGGACCGAGGGACAAAGGCACAAGAAATGTGCCGTAATTCAGAGCCGCTCTCATATACGCTCGCTTTTGAACATTTATGAGAGCGTTCACGGTGCTAGTTATTTCTAGCCTTCGTACATTTCCTCCGGAGAAGCAATTCTCGTTACATATATACTGCACAGATTGACGGCGATTGAATTCTAGTAAACATCTCCCTTCTTCACAAAGAAATACGATAGCCTAGGGATTCAGGGGGCTGTCCGGCTGACACAATGCGTTCCGTCTGTTGGTGAATTTTTTGGTATTTCCGTTATTTCTGCGTATTCCACGTATTTTTATATTGTAAAATATTGCACAGTTTATAGGGAAAAAATCGTAGAACAAGATAGCATCAGAAAAGAAACTTAATTCTAAATACTTGAGTGAACTCCTCAATAAGAAGAAACTGCAGCGCAGTCTCAAGTTGTTGGAAAAAATTTCTTACAGCTTAATATGAACATCTGTCTGAAAGAAATTAGATAAAATATAAAGAAATTTCTTCTTTGGCCTCCTTGAGGACCTTTGCCTCATGATTGTCGAGGTGAACATTTATTTGTTGAATTCACATATTTGAAATTTTCTACGAGTTAGCTGCAAATCTTTTCGCAATCGGAATCGATCACGAAACTTGTGGTATGTTGCACCATCATTAAACTCACTCTGCCTGGCTGACGCTATCTTATTTTGAGGTGTGTCTATAGAACCGCCCACTTGACTGAGTATGGAGAGACGTCAGTCCTCGTAAGACGAAAGTCAACACAATATCGATATTTGGGGATCGACGATGGGTAAACTTCAGAGAGACATCTGCTGACCTTGGAGTTACAAACTTTTTTCGCCGTATTTAGCCATAAGCTAAAAGCAACGGTTAAGTTTTACCATGTATCCTCTGCTCCCCGTGCGGTTTTAGATCGGTGCTTGTATTGTGTCGTGTGGGTCTCGAACGCGGGATTCAATTCCTCCGTCTCGGCTGGACTGCGGGAATTGCAGCACGCGTCCCGATCGCCTTTCCGGAGGAAAATGGAAGCGTTGACGTTGAATGAATAGAGTCCTACACTACTGGGATTAAGTGGGAACTATACCTTGATGACGACATAGGTCTCGTCTATATCCTAGAAGAAATTGCATTAGCCAATGATGACCGTTGTAACTTTTGATGACCTGGTATTCAAGGGGTGCAAAAAGAGTACATCGTTTAGAATTGAAGAGTCTTTGATTTGATCTTCTCCTTCGGTAACAGTGAAACCTTCCATAATTTAGAGTAGTCTTTAGATTGATCTAAGCAGTCTTTTGATGTCTGAATATTTTCCCTCGGTAAGGCTATAGACCTCCGGAATTTTCGCACAGGAGTTGATTTGAATTTGAAAGGGTTCTTTGAATTTGAAGGAGTCTTTGAATATTGAAGAATGGGCCTTTGAATTTGAATGAGTCTTTAATTTGAAGGTTCTTGTAGAATTTATGATAAGTGGTCTTTGAATTTGAAATGTGCCTTTGAATTTGAAAAGGTCTTTGAATGTAATGGGTCTTTGAATTTGGAATGGGCCTTGAATTTGAGATGGGATCTTTGTTGAAAATTGGGCATTGTTCTGGGCTTACATGCTTTGGAGGCATTTTGAATCTTTGGAATCGGAATTTGACACAGGGTTTTATGAGCTTCGGAAAGGGTCTTGTTTAGGGGTCTGGTCAGAACATGAAAGGACGATACTGGGAGTTTTGAGAATATTGATAACGGGCTGGGGCCTAGTGGATTGGAGGTGAGGAAAGGGTGCTGGCATGAGCGATAATGTATACTGGTTGGACGCGACTTTATTCTTTGAAATTGACATTGAATATGACTTTGAAGTTGTGAAATTGACATTGAGATTTGACATTGAATGACATTTGACATTGAGAAAGATGACGGTGAGTTCTATTAAGTGTTAGTTTTCGTGAGTTGCGCTGAAACATGTCAATAGGGCCTCTAGGAGACAAGAAGCCCCCCCGCTCACATAGAAATTTCTGATGCGACCATTAGGGAGCCATGAAAGAAGACGACGACCGTGAATGGGACACCTACACCATAGCTTTGACTAGTTGGCTCAATGTTTGTAGACCCTTACACATGTTCCTACGTCTAGGTACACCGGCTTACAGATGCATTACCAGTGGACTCATCAGCGTGTTGTTAGATGTGTATAGGCAAATATGAGCTCTCCAAGCTCTGCCGCATTACTTGCTTTGTCGAACTCCGAAAGTACTTCAGAGGTGGCTTTACTTCTGGGGATTGTTCAAGTGAGAGTCCTTGTAAGTTTGGCACCTCCAACATGGAGGGCTTAGGTTTGTCGATCGACAGAAAATACCATATAGACAACGCGCAATCCAAAAAATTTTGTCCTTGTGCTTACACAATCGGAGCTACAAGTAGGAGTTCCTAGTAGTTGGTAGGATGCTTGACTTGATTCTTTAGTAGGCTAATGAGTGTAGGTTTATCAGCACGTGTCAGTGGTTCTATGTCAGTTCTAGATTGAGAAGAGATCAAGTCTCCCGTCAATTCAGATCCTTCGTTATTTTTTTATAATTGTGTACGTGACCTCCGATGGTGAGGCTTACTGACGTATCCTTGCTGATTCAGACTCATTTTGTTTGAGTTCGTTAATGTTGTATACTGTTATTTGATTTCTGCATACAAAACTTGATAAAAATCATTAGAAAAATGATAGAAAATAAGAAAAATAATCCTAAAGAATACTTGAGTGTAGGCTGCAGAATCAAATAATGTTTGTGAGAAGTGAAGAAATGCGATACCCACTCACAAATGTCATTTAAATTAAGATCTGGATCACCAAATATAACTGAATATATAAGTCCTAAAAAATAGTGAAAAAACTGTAACATAGAATAGATGAAAACTTATATTTATTTGATAGAGAGTTTAAGAAGAAAATGCTTTTTTGCCTCTATTTTATGTGTACGCTGGCTTGAATTTTGCTCAATCATGTTTTCTGATTTTGTAACTGTAATGCTTCTTGACCAAGCTGTTTGAATTTCTAATTTTTACGTAACTGTTTGCAAAGCATTCTGTTTAACTGAAGTGTTCGGATCATTACCAGACTATGAATTTTGTACGCTTGAGAGCTTATGTCACTCTCACTTGAATTTTGAGTTGACTTCTTGATATTTTTAGAGATGTTAGATATTCATTTCAACGGATTTTTGACTACAAATTGCTTAGACTCATCATCTTTAAATGTGTCTACACCACCACAGCACACATCACAGTCTATGCAACATCGTAGGCTAACACCAACACAAACACACAACACACACCACACGCACACACACACACACACACAACACACACACACACACAACACACAGAATACGAGGCAATTATAAGATACTCAATATAAGTATGGGTCTAATGTAGGATTGTTTTTGACTTTGTGATTGAGTGAATGAGATGGACCTGTAGAATTATTGTGCTATTTTATTGACATATTTTTGAAATAAATAGTGGCTCTGATTTCACACATTCCTTAGATTATTACTTTGGACTTATGTATTAATGCTTTGTTTATTTTATTTACACTATTTATATTACTGTTTCATTCGATATGTGGTGCGGTCAGTG
>SNQN01002708.1:50056-70091 GCA_008642245.1 Bassia scoparia | reverse complement strand
ACCTCCCTATTGCGTGACCACTCAATTAATCAATATATAGGTGCTTAAATTTGTTTTGCCATGACTAAACTGAATGTAATGTATTTAACAATTTTCGGTGTTGTTTAGCAATCAAAGTGTCTCATGCATAAACAAAGTCAAAATATGTGAGATAATGGATAGTATGCAATAATAGAAAACTCAATATGAAATCAATATTTACTTCAAATATATGAGAAATTTGATTGAATAGACTCAGAATTTTGTCCTTAGATTGCAAAGAAATGACTCAAAAGTTGCGATGAACTTGCGAACTTTGGATGTGGTGAGTGATTTGTGTGTGAGGAGATTTTGAGAGCTTTGAATTGCACTTTGTAATTAATTTTCGTTGATGAAAGCTGATTTTTGTTATGTTCGAATAAGCCTAAGAGCATGTTATTTATAGCGTTTGGGGAAGGATAAGATAGTAAAGACTAATTTTATCTATCTTTTTTCTGATATCTTTAAAAATTTATCCATCTTTTGGATCTAATCTATTATTGAATTAACCTTTATCCACTTTGGATAAACTGGTGGAAGAATTATCTTCTAGAATATTCGGATCATTCCGAATTATTTGGATTATCAAAAGAATTTTAATTTATTTATTTCGAAATCACTTTATAAACTTGTAAAAATCATAGAAACAAAGAAATCAGAAAAATAATCTAAAAATACTAGCGAACTCAAAAAATGAGAAGAAAAATGAAAGTGGAAAAGAAGAAAATAACCTACGGAAAATTTAGAAAAATCCTAAAATTAAGAAAAGCCTAAAATAGAAAAATAATGAAAATAAATAAAAAATAGTACTTTTCGCCTATTATTGTGCTCGGCTATGTTCAAGCTCGACTTTAAGAAAGTTGAAAAAGGATGTGTGGTGTATGGATTTTGTCGCCATACTTCCGAAATCAAACCATCGAAAAGTCGATACGTGTCCCATACGGTATCAGGGTTTGGGGAACACGGTTGGGTCGTAGAAGCCCCATCGTGGCGATAATCCGTGGAGAGAAGACTGTCCTCAGAAATCAAAGAGAAAGTAGTTTCGATTTTGGGAGGATGAGGAGTAGATCGAGCGTCTGCGAATCTCAAGTATTGTCCTGTCGCCGGTACCTGCAAACAAGGGGTTTAGGTTACCGGCTGGCCGGTGCCCAGGCGGGGTGTGTCCGCTGCGAAAGCGCGCTTGGAACCTTGGGCAATGTTGTAGATTGTATGAATCTCCTTCGGTAAGCATTAACCCTCCATAGGTTCCCCTTCAGTAAGCAAACGTCGGGATGTGATTAGTGGTGTGGAATATCTTCGCATAAGCATTAACTCCGGATGTCCTCCCTTTAGCAAGCCACTAGCCTAGGGCTTCTACTGATTGTGTGATTAATCTTCGGTAACATTATCTCTGGATGTCTCCCTTCGGTAAGCATAGCATAGGGGCGTCAATGATGTGTGTGAATATCCTTCGATAAGCAATTAACCTTCGGATGTCTCCCTTCGACAAGCACTAGCCTAGGGGCCCAATGATGTATGTGCAATCCTTCGTAAGCCACTAACCTCAGGATGTCTCCTTCGGCAAGCAACTAGCCTAGGGGCACAATGATGTGTGTGAATATCCTTCGGTAAGCACTACCTCTGGATGTCTCCCTTTGGCAAGCTAGCTAGGGGTGCAATGATGTTTCATGAAATGTCACTTCAGTAAGCATTAACTTCTGGAGATTTCTCATTAGCAGCACTTAAGCTCGGGGAAGATGATGGTATGTGAATAATCCTTTAATAGCATTAATCCCGGATGTCTCCTTTCGGCAAGCACTAGCCTCGAGGAAAATGTGTGTATGTATGTCTTCAGAAACAACTCGTTCTTTAGGAAGCCTTCCCTATGGCTGAACCTTAGTCTTTCGAGAAGAATTGCGTAATAGAAATAATCGTGTATAGTGATGAATGTCGTAATATGGCATGTGTGAGTGGATAGTGCGTTATAACAACAATCGCGTATAGCGATGAATATCGTAATAGGCAATGTGTGGGTGTCTGCTGTAGTTGTGAAGTTCGTCTAGGTTCCGACAACTTAATAAGATAGGCCCTAGCCTCATGTAGAGGCGTGCAATGTGAATGTTCATTGAAATGTGTTTGCAGTGTTTTGTGTAATGTGTTACATAGTGTGTTTGTGCAATGATTGTGTATGCATGATGTTTGAATGATGATGTAATGTAGCTGATTAGGTGCTTATGAAGTGTGCGGAATGAAAATATGTTAATGCAAGTTTTCCTAATGCATGGGCAAGACCAAGGAAAAAGACTAATGTTAAGATGTTTTAAAATATGATAATGGTCTCAAGCCCCCATTCTTATGATTGCGAGTGAGCCCGCCAACCCATGGGATTTTTGGTGTATGAGAGAGGCTAGTTTGTGGTGCGATGGTAGATTCGGTGGGTGGGCCCCCCATCTTCGCCAAGCTTGTGAGCTTTGCTTGGCTAAATCGAGTTTGAGGTTTGTATCATGGGAAAGGTTTGATGATGTTAGGGCAAGGTAATGCAAAGTTTGTGAGTCATGAGTTTTTCGAGATGTGATTTGGAGTTTGCCAGAATCGACTACTTGAGTTGACGCCTTGGTGAGGAAGAGAGCAAGGGGGCAAATGCGAGTGCTTTGATGAATGCTTCGAGGAGAATGTTGCGATGTATATCCTAAGGGAAACACTGAAACGGAAGATGTAGGTAGTGATATGTGCATGATAGAAACTCACTCTTTTAAAACATTTTTGTCGAACTTTTTAGAATTATCTAGAATTTTCTTAAGAAATTTAAAGCATTATTGTATTTTTTTCCCTATTTATGTAATTTTAAAACAATTATTAAAATTATCAAATCAATTCCAAAAATCACGAAATTTCAACACATTACACTATATTTTATTCTAGATTTTTCAATAGTATTTGCATAATTTTTGGACCTATGGAAAATTATTTATAAATTTTCGAAGCGAAAACACATATAATACCAGGAATATTTTATTTCATTTTATTTTCTTACGCATCYCATATTTAAGGCTAGAAAATATTCACGAAAAAGGGCATGTCCAAGATCCCTAGGTTCTCACGTGAGAGTAGGCTATAAATAGGACACCGTGGCTTTCGTTTCTTAAAATTCAAATTTGTAACAAATCCCTAACGACATTTTCTCTCAAAAACGCTCCGAAAGCACTTCAAAATCAATTTCAATTCAATTTGAAAATTCTTTCAAAGTCAAAATGCATCTAAACACATTCAATACAAGAGATTTAAGCAATCAAGGTATTGGTTGAAGGATTGATTCGACCGCGCATCGTTTAGTATAATTTATGAGGCCACAAAACTCATAAAAATCGTCTTTTTTCTCCCTTTTCTCATTAATTCTTCTTTGTTTAAATTTATTTTTCCATCATTTTCAAACATGTAATATAGACTAATCAATTATTCGACATCTATTAACATGTAAATATCCTCTTCTTTTRCTTCTTTTCGATTCGTTTTCAATATGATTATCACTAACTTTTTCTTTGTTTTCCTTGTGTAAATAGCGATTTGCTAGGCGATTCGATTTCAATTTTAACACATGTTTTGTCTTGTTTTTGTCTATCGATCCAAGGTAAGTATTGTGTATTCTTATTTTTGCTCTTGTATCTWATTTTCAATCACCCTTTATTTTGCTAAATTAAGACCTACAATTACACGCATCACATTAAAGGAAGAGATTTTTTTAGACGACCGACTTAGGATCCTTAAATCAATCTAATTTCAAGTGGTCATTCAAATTATTAGACTTTATGTGCATTAATTTAAAACTCGCCTAGATACATTAATTAAGCTTATAAGGACAATAATTTGGAAATATAGTTGTTGTTCAACATTACATTAATGAATTTGCAATTGAGACCAGTAGAGGCCACTAGATGGGGGGGGGTGTTGCACTACTTCTGCCCTTACCCTCATCCCCAAATCATGAGATTGTACACGACAGATAAGGGGTTCATTAAAAAATCTGGCGTTAGTTTGCAAAGCATATGTGGTGGGCGCCAGAGAGATGTCTGAGAAACATGTTAGATTCTACCATCATATGTTCACCGTTAGCGTAGCATACTATGTAGCGATCCTTTCTAAGGCCAAAGGATTCCGTTCTGATGGTTCATTATAGATGTTGTTGTCAGTTGGTGAAGAGTCCATAGAAAAGTACAAATTGTTATTGGAAACTAGCGCCCCAGAAGTGATGAATATGAAGGGTATTTGGACGGCCTAGATTTGAAAAGACTCGTAGTAGAGGCTCTAACGTTGGAGATGTTAGTGAGATATGACTCCGTAACAAACCAAAAACAATATTGGCGGTTGACTTGTTGGCAAATTGCAAAATGACCACAACATATGGGTTATCTAATAATAGAAACATTATGATTTAAAATTAAGTTTATATAGCCTTATTGTAGACAACTAATGTGTCTCCCCAATTGAATAGTTGGTGATGAAAATTACTATCTCTGTTCCACTAAATTCATTCACATAACTTTACATGTTTGCCAATTCGCCAATTTGTATGTCAAATATCTTTCAATATACATTAGTAAAAATTATAAACATTAGATTTTAATAAACTACTCATCAAGACGATTCTAACAGACCCCACTTGACTATATTCACTCTTTATATCGACGGGAAAATTAGAAGATTCTCTCTACTAATGAACAGTGTTTATGTGCTTGTGGCACTGGCACAAATTTAGTGAACGAATGGAGTACAATATTTCGCGATTGGTCCAATTTCGAAAGTTATGTCAAAATCCATGAATTAAACCTGTTGGCACAAATCGAAGTGATTTAGCCCGAAACCATGCTCCGAGGTCGATAGAAGCGGAAAATATTTATTTTTAGTTATTTTAATTATTTTTTATTTGTAGGCCTTCCATCTTTAGTAATAGGATTTTTTAGAGATAATGTCTAAGGTCATTTCTAAAATTTTCACTTTTATCATTTTTCTTCTCATTTTCTAAGTTCGCCAGTTTATTTCATTTTCTATTTTTCTAAGATTTTCTATGATTTAAATAAATAAATAAGCTATTGAAAATTTTCAAGAATAATCCGGATTGCTAGAGGCTGATTCTTCTTCTCCAAGATAGTCGGTTCTAGAATATTCTCGGATTCTAGGCTAAGAAAACAATATTTGAGATTTCCGAAGATTTTAGGCGAAACAAAAAAGCATATATACGTTGCTGGGCTGGCCGTCCACATGGCACCAGCATAGATACGCTCTTCTGCCTTCCCTGTTTACGCTACGCTATAAATATGACCCTTCATTTGTGCATAAATAATCCTAGATTTACATGCGAATAAAACTCTCTCAACCTATCTTCCTACTCACACTATTCACAAAACACAAGTCACTCATTCAACCTAAATTCTTTAAATTAATTGTCATCGTTTGGAAACGTTTTTGTGCGATCTGGGTACAATTTCTGAGACTATTCAACCCTAAATCACCATCTTCTTTTTATATTAATCTTGACTAATACAATACTTTGAGTTTTCATTAAAATTAATAAACGCCTAGGAATTCACATAATTTAGATGCATGTAAATATTGTGATAATAAATCTCCTTCAAATTTTCAATATGTTAATAACTTTTAATTTTCCATGTTCTTACTACTATTCATATTATTATTATTTTATATATTTTATTATTGTCAATACTAATATATATATATTTATTATATATATATATATATATATAATAAATATATATATATATATATATATATATACATATATACCATACACACACTTTACTCATAATTCTTGTATATATGTTCAACCTACTTTATTATTTCTTTAAATAAGACCGGAATTGTTTGAATCACATTAAAGTCAGATTAAATATGGATGACCAGATTTTACGGTACCATATTAATTTTTTTTTAATTTAAATGGACAAAGTTTTTAGGATAGGTAGTAATTGATCGGATTGAATTATAACCACTTTCATATAGCTTTAGTTTAAAGGGTGCGTTAAGGACAATATTGCTAAGTTTTGTGTATCCAATGAATATGATTGAATGAAATTACAATGAGACTGGAGTAGAGGCCGCTACATGCGAATTTTTTCTGAATATTTCAAATTAGTTTGATAATTCACAGTTTACATCAGATTCCTCAAAATATTTCCCTAAGTACCGTCCACGTAGGCTTGGTGCTGATTTAATTTTTTTATAAAATTGCTAATTCGCTATCCCGATAGCTAAGTTATTAATTAATTCGCTATCAGTAATAGCAAAGTAAAGTAATGGAAAAACAAAGAGCAAACAATTGTTCCACGACATTTGAAGCCAAAAATCCCCAAAAAGTCTTCATTTTTCACATCGTCACCGCCGATCATTCATCTCCATTTTCATTTGAAGCTATTCATCGTCGGGTCTAAGGTAGCCGCAGTCATTACTTGATCGAAAGCAAAGCACTGCCGATCGAAGCGAGGCGCAGTCACCGTCGTTGAGTTGCTGTCCACTTTGATAAGGTAAATATGTTGATGATACTTGTTATTGTATCTTGCTTATACTTATGCTCATTTCAAGGTTGGATGTGCTGGTTTGATTGTTTTATTTGATGGTTTAATCTCTTTTTTTTAATAGGTGAACTTCGCTATCACTGATAGCGAATTGTAATTATAGTTCGCTAGGCTAGCGAATTGTCTATTTAAAAAAAAAAAATCATTTACGAACCTATGTGGACGATACTTTGGGAATTAGTTTTGATACCTGTTGAGGTGATTTTGCACTTCACCAACAAGTCAACCGCCCAATATTGTTTTTAGTTCAGTAGGGGGCTGCCCCTCTAGTTACTGATTATATAGATAATCTCGCTAACGTAAAATGGCTCCTAAATAATAGAGTTAATCAAGAAGAAGAATGCATAAGGAAATGACCTTGTTGTGGAACAAGACTGAATTATAAAACAAATAAAGATGAATAGAAACATTAAACCATCCATTATATAAGGGATAAGTATCCGACTACAATCGTATTACAAGGAAGAATGATTACTTCCATGTTCACACAATTGGGATGAAAACAGACAAACTACTGATCCATTGAGGGATGAACTAGGCTACACTATGCTAAACTATACTTGGCTACTAAGCCAACTGTGGCTATGAGAAGCTAAATGCGAAATGAAGATAGATTGATGTTGTTCTCTGATCTGACTACGTCTATTTATAGGCCTCCAAGGTGAAGATCGTGGGTGGAAGTTATCCTGCTTCTTGACGGATCCTTGCCGCCTCTTTTCATATTTCGAATCCTCATGCTTCCCTCTTAATCTGCTATCGCTTGTAACTCATGGGTCGTCCATTAATGGTCTTTATACGAGTGGGTCACTTCCGTCATAACTCCTTTTAATCGCTTATGTTATATTGCCAGACGYTCATCACTTAGGAAATGTCACACATCGCCAATCTCTCTACTACTTTGATCCTRGCTAGTCACTTGCTTCATGGACAAACTCTTTCAACTTAGTCAACGAAAGTCAACAGAACATTTGTAATCCGTAACAATACCAAAGCAGATTGGGAATTACGAAAGTTTTTAGCAATATCTATGGAAAAAGCTCGCTACATGCAGGCGGATTATTTGGGTCAAAGATTCAATTCGTACCATGTCCCCAAACCCGTGAGTTGCTTACTGGACCTKATAGTGGGGCCATTTTTTGGCACCAATGCTTCTGGCGTCCGTYAGAAACCTGTATAGACACGGTGACGATCCCCGCTCTTGACAACACTCCCCCAACACACTCACGTGCAGTTTCTATGGCTCATATCAATAAATATTCGACGTAAGTCAAGCCTGTAAAGGCCCATGCCTACACTTATAATCTCCTTTTGTGCTTAATAAGCTTTCAAAAMTTTGTGATCCCTTGATTAAAATTAGCATTGGAAGTCTATAATTAACAATTATAGTGAACCAAAATATATGATTCAATGCATCAACCACATAAAAAAAATAGTACATCTAATTGAATAATTGATCAAGCAAAAAAAAGTATACAACAAGTGACTTGATTATTGAGTAATAGAAATATACAACCAGAAGAGAGATAGATTGATGTTGTACTCTGATGCTAGACATGACGTCTAAATTTATATGATTAATCCGGACTCTCCACAAGGTTAAATCCGTCCGGGTGGAAAGTTATCCCTATCTTTGAGAAGGAGAATCATAAAGTACCTTCTCGTCCTTCGGCCGGCCTCTTTTCATATTCGAATCCTCATGCTTCCCTCTAATCTGTATCTGCTGTTAACTCTGGTCGTCCATTAATGTCTTTATACGAGTGGGTCACTTCCGTCATAACTCTTTTAATCGCTTTAGTTAATATTGCAAAACGGTCATCACTTAAGGAGACAACATCGCCAATCTCTCACTACTTTGATCCTCGCTAGTCCTTGCTTCATGGACAACTTTCAACTTAGTCACGAAAGTCAACAGAACATTGTAATCCGTAACAATACCAAAGCAGATTGGGAATTACGAAAGTTTTTAGCAATATCTATGGAAAAAGCTCGCTACAATGCAGGCGGATTATTTGGGTCAAAGATTCCATTTCGACCATCGCCAAACCCGTGAGTGCTTACTGGATTAATTAGTGGGCATTTTTTGGCACCAATGCTTCTGCGTCCGTAAGAAACCGTATGACAGGCTGAGATCCCGCTCTTGAAACACTCCAACACACTCACGTGCATTTCTATGGCTCATATCAAAAATATTTCGACGTAAGTCAGCCTGTAAAGGCCATGCTACACTTATAATCTCCTTTTGTGCTTAATAAGACTTCAAAAGTTTGTGATCCCTTGATAAAATTAGCATTGGAAGTCTATAATATACAATTATAGTGACACAAATATAGATTCAATGCATCAACACAATAAATAGTACATCTAATTGAATAATTGACAACAAAAAAAAGTATACAAAGTGACTTGATTATTTGAGTAAAGAAATATACAACATGATGTTTTACTTTACTTTTTTTTTTGTTTATACTAATTTATCATATTTTCTTTTTATATGATTAAACTTATTTTTTGAGGTAAATTTTAATGGCATTAATAATTAGTAATTATTCTCTTAACCTCTAGTATAAAGCGTAATTTTTAAATTTCGATGAAATAAGTAATATAGTAGAAAAAGACACATTTATGTCGATACATTAATCATTTGTAGGTGTAGCAAATATTATAGCATTTTGAAAAAATATTGTCAATTGTTTTAATAGTATTTTTCAAATGCATTTTGTAGGTTTCGCCGCCTTAGGAGGGCTGACCTCAGCTTCAGTGTCATGGAGTTGAACCATGGAATCCGCATGTGAATGCGTTGGGGGTGTGTTTGTCGAATTGAGGGGATCGCCACGTGCTATAATAGGTTATCACGGCGCCGAAACATTGGTGCCAAACAGGCCCAAAGTAGGTCAGTAAACCAAAGTGTGGTTCGGGACATGGTAGAATCAGATCTGTAACCATTCGCCGCATGTAGCGCTCTACTCGGTCTCATTGTAGTTCCATAAATCATAACAATGAATTCAAAGAGCTATGAATTGATCTTGAAGCACACTAATTACTAGGTGAGTTGCTATATACAAGCAATGACTTCTATAATGGACAAGGCGATCACTTGATTGTTAGTCAATGTTAAAAAAGGGCTTGCAAACGTTCGTCCATGATATCTGACTTAATGTGAAACGATTAATCTCGTCTTGTTTAACACATATATAACAAGTTGTGATTGAATATATATACATAAGACATGAAACAAAGGTTAGTAACATGATAATATGTATAATGTGGTCTCCTACACTTTTCACTCAAACAATGAATTGTTAGAACAAAACTCAAAGGAATCCTTTCGATTGATTGCTAATTGAGACAACAAACGCGTTAGTATTGACAATAGTAATATGAATAATAATAAATGAAAACAAGGAAGACCAAGGAAACATTGAAACATTAATAAATCCTACATATTTACATGAGCGATTAAGAGGTGAGTTTCTACATTGTTTTAATTGAATTAAAACTCAAATAATGGTTATAAATTAAAAGTGACAAATGGAATGAAAAGAGTGAAAGAAAGGTTTTTGGTGAGTAATCTCAGATTTATAACCCTTATTTCGCTTGTTGATTCGAATAGAATCGATGCTTTGATTGAAAAACGAATGTGTTTTGAGTGTTTTGATAGTGTATAGATTGTTCTCGTGACTTGTGTCTGTGAAGTGTTGTCCTCGAGGTGTGATTGGAAACTGTGAAATCGTATGAAGTGAAGGTTCCGGACTGAGCAAGCAAGGATATTATAAGGCACGAGGCAAAACGAGGCAGGCAAAACCCTGCGTATATACGCTGAGGATAGCGATATAGCAGGTGAGGACGTAATACGCTCATTCCACGTATATACGCTTCTCATTCCTAAAGTTTTGGCAACGCGTATTAGGTTAGACGTAATACGCAGCTTGTGAGCGTATATACGCTCCTGTTGAGCGTATATACGCTCATACTGCGTATAACGCTCCATGATCTCGTATAATTTCAACAAAACCTCGAAATAATTCGATTCCCCGATTTTATTCGTGATTCCTTTGATTCGACGCAGCTAGACACCTTGCTCTCCAAGCAAGATTCTAGAATGTTCTAGAAGGTTCCACGTATTCGGAGTATTTCTAATTATTCACGTATTCTGCGTATTCTCGCGTATTAAAATTGCAAATTCAAGAAAGATATAGAAAAATCAGAAAAATAATTTAAACAATATTGGCGAATCAGATAAAATGTGACGCACATGATGGAACAACAGCAAGGAGATCCCAGCGTACCTTGTTGAAACCTCGAAAAACCTTTAGTTTACGAGAAAACGAAAGAAAATTGTTTCCTGTAAGTGACCTTGGCTCAATAAGTTCGAGTATGGACCCGTTTCCGACTTTTGAGTTCAAAGCATCTTTCTTGCGATCGAAACAAACGCAGACGCGGTATGTTTCATCACGGATTACTGCATTTGGAGACACATTTTCAGGTGTTACAACAAGCCCACTTTACTGAGTCGAAGAGACGAAGTTCGTAAGACGAAAGTTAAAAGGATAGACTTCCCATCTATTAAGTATCGATCGGAACGGAGAGCAACTCAACGATTCTGCGACTGGTTACCTTTTTCGTCGGTAGCTGCAAACAAGGTTTAGTTTACCATGTAGCCGTTGTCCATGCGGTTCGAGTGCTTGTATGTGTCTGGTCTTGAGCGGTCATTTCCCGTTTGGCTGACCTGGAGAAATGCAGGTGCGTCCATGCTTTCCGAAGAAATGAGCTGACTTGAAAACGATTAGCCTATTCAAGATAAGGATACTTGGTGAACGCTAGGTCTTTGTTATGGCATAGCGAAATTCATTGCATAGTTACTTGGTACTATGTTTGACGCTTGAATTGAGAGAGTGCAAAGGTCATTGATTTTAAAAGAGTCTTTGAATTCGAAAGAGCCTCGTCTTAGGTCCTGGTTTAAGACATGAATTTGAGGACGAGTCATATGAATTTGAAAGGGCCATCTTGTCATAGGTCTGATTCTAAACGATGATTTGGAGAGTCTTTGAAAGTGGCTTGTCTAGGTCTGGTTTTAAGACATGGTTTGGACGAGAGTCATTGAATTGGAAAAGGGTCTGTTAGGATCTGGCTTTAGACGTGTTTTAGAGAGTCTTTTGATTGAAAGGGTCTTGTCTACGGTCCTGGTTTTAGACATGGTTGGAGAGAGCTCTTTTGAATTTGAAAGAGTCTTGTGTCTAGTGTTGACAATTTGTAGCCCGTTTGCTATGTGGTTTTAAGACATTGTTGAGAGTGAAAAAAGGCTTGATGATTACGAGGTGCCCACGGTGCGCAGTGTGCTTTTTAGACTTTTCTTTTTGTTTGAATTGGGCTTTGGATGCACTGGAATTTTGACATTGATTTGGATTGTGCACTGGATTGAACTTTGATTTTGCTTTTTTTTTTGCCATTTTACTTCTTTTTTTTTTTCTTTTCTTTCTTTGCCGTGTTTTTCCTAGCACCGTTTTAGTCCAAAGGGTGATAAGAATGTGGAGTGAGAATGAAAGATAGCAATTGATGGTTGAGGCTCAAAGGTTGCAGGTTTTTGATTTGATCTGACAAGGAATGAGGGAGGGGTCATTTTGTGGAGCTGTGGAAGAAGCCTCTCTGGGGCATTGTTCAAATTAAATAGATTGAATCAGCATTGTTAGATTAAACAATTGTGGCCAATGAGTGTTGAGACTTGCATAAATTAGAAATAATATTGCCAAAAACAATGATCATTGAAAGTACACGGCTTATTGTATAGAAGGCCTACATTAGACTCAGGACAGGAATTGAAAGGACACATGGCTAGGACTAGGACTCTATGACTCAATCAGAAAGGCCGACAGATCGAGACCCACGCCTTGGGGTTGACTCATTGAGGCTTTGATGTAGTGGGTTTTGATATGTTTTTCAGTTGGGCCAAGGAGGTATAGATTAGCTTTTTTGTGGAATGATGGACGGGTCAAAGACATGCCTTTTTGAGTGAGGATTGTTTGACTTCTTGCCTCTTTGGGCCCCAGAGACAAGTGCGAGATCTTGCTATCTGCTGAAATCAAGAAAATTACACTTTGAATCCTAAAACAAAAAGATGGTCACTTGAAAACTCTTAAGAAAAACCTAACTCAGTCTTGAGGTTCTGTTGTACTTGGAATTAACTCTGAAAGTAGAGGCTTAATGGGCTAGACAATAATCTGATTTAAGGTGCTAGACTTCGAGAGAGATTCAACCTAGATGGGCCTATTCAAATTAAGGACTCTTTAGAACCTAACGACCACTTGAATTGATGGGCCTAGCGGATTGAATCAAAGTTCCTAGGGTTACCTATGATCGAACCTAGTTCATTTTAAGGTTCTTAAAGTTGAAGCGACCATATTAGATTCAAGGCTACTGGGTTTGACCTAATTCAGATTACGGTTTTTGAATGGGAATTGATACTAATTTAGGTTTAAGGTCCCATAAGGTCGATCTAAGTCAGATATTTAAGACTCTTGGATGGAATCGGCTAAGTCGATGCTAGTTCGAATGGAGTTTTGAGATTGAATTGGATTGGAATGGCCTAATGATCAACAAACTTCTTGCTTGAACCATAGATTAAGGACTGGGCTTAGTTGGTGGTTAAGATTTGGACTGAATGAAAGTCACAAGTTAACAAGCACATTGATTGAACACAAATCCAATTTACTCAACTTAAGTAGATCAATTGAACTATAGTCTGCTTGGTTAAGTCTGATAGTGTACCATGCCTAAGAGTAGAGCTGGGTCAATTTTCACACCACAATATTGGTGATGATGGCCGAGATACCCTTAAACACGCATCTAGTAACGTATATACGTGGCATGGCGGGATAGACTACCTTGCCATGTGATCCATTAACACATGGCACCAAGGTAAACCCCCTTAAGTGATCATCGAGCATAGAACATGGCTATATTGAGAACAAGTGCCTAAGAACATGACCTATTGAAGGGTCCACAAGAATTCAATTGATTATGAATATAACAACACGAGATTTCAAGCTGTCCACTCACCCAAATGGTATTCCCAGTAGTCGCCAAAAATGTAGGGTTCGCCCCCCTTGGGAGGGCGTGACCTCAGCTTCAAGGTCATGGAGTTGAAGCCATGGAATCCGATGTGAATGCCCGTTGGGGGTAAGTTTGTGAATTGTAGGGATCGCCAGCCGTATCCCCCTATATGGTTATCACGGAGACCCGAACATGGTGCAACTGTGCCCCAAAGTAGGTCCAGTAACAAGTGGTGCGGTTCGGGGACATGGTTACGAATCAGATCTTAACCAATTCGCCCGATGTAGGCGCCTCTACTCGGTCTCATTGTAGTCTCCAAAATCATAACAATTGAATTCAAAGAGCCTATTGAATTGATCTTGAAGCACACTAATTACTAGGTGATTGCTATTATGTCAAGCAATGACTTCTATAATGGACAGGCGATCACTTGATTGTTAGTCAATGTTAAAAAGGTGCTTAGCAAACCGGTCGTCCATGATTATTGACTTTAATGTGACAAACGATTAAATTTCGTTCTTGTTTAAACAATATTACAAGTTGATTGAATATATATACATAGACATGAAACAAGGTTAGTAAGCATGATATGTTATGGTTCCTCCTTTCACTGCAAACAATCAAATTGTTTAGAACAAACTCAAAGGATCGCCTTTCGATTGAATTGCTAATTGAGACAAAGCAAACGCGTTAGTATTGTAATATATATAATAATAATGAAACCAAGAAGAACAAGAACATTGAAAACTTAATAAAAATCCTACATATTTACATGAGCGATTAGAGGTGAGTTTCTACATTGTATTGAATTAAACTCAAAATAATGTTAATCAAATTAAAATGACAATGGAATTGAAAAAGAGTGAAAGAAAGGTTTTGGTGAGTAATCTCAGATGTTATACCTTATTTCGTTGTTGATTCGAATAAAATCGATGCTTGAATTAAAACGAATGTGTTTGAGTGTTTTGAAGTGTTATGTGTCTCGTGAAAAAACTTGTTCCTGTGAAGTGTGTCTCGGAGGTTGAAGTTGTGAAACTGTGAAATCGTATGAAGTGAAGATGTCCCGGAACTGAGCAAGGCAAGGTATATTTATAGCACGAGCAAAACGAGGCAGGCAAAACCCTGCGTATATACGCTGAGATGAGCTATATACGCAGGGAGAGCGATATAACGCTCATTCCACGTATATACTTCTCATTTCCAATAAAGTTTTGGCAACTGGTATGTAAGGTTAGCGTTATATACGCAGCTTGTGAGCGTATATACGCTCCATCTGCGTATAATAGCTCCATGATCTCGTATATATTCAAAACCGCAAATTTCGATTTCCTCCGATTTTATTGTGATTTCCCTTGATTCACGCACCTAGACACCCTTGCTCTCCAAGCAAGGATTTCTAAGAAGT
Source organism: Bassia scoparia (assembly GCA_008642245.1). Taxonomy (NCBI): domain Eukaryota; kingdom Viridiplantae; phylum Streptophyta; class Magnoliopsida; order Caryophyllales; family Amaranthaceae; genus Bassia; species Bassia scoparia. Next base: position 55,055 of record SNQN01002708.1, on the reverse strand, counting down.
TCTAGAAGTTCCACGTATTTCCGGAAGTATTTCTAATTATCACGTATTCTGCGCTTATCGTATAAACATTGCAAATTATAGAAAATCATAGAAAAATCAGAAAAATATAATTTAAATATTGGCGAATTCAGAAAAATGTGACGCACATGATGGAAAACAAAAAGCACGAGAATCGCCAGCGGACTTGTTTGAAAACCTCGAAAACCTTTGAGTTTATCGAGAAAACCGAAAGAAAATATGTTTGCCTCGTAAGATGACTTTGCTCAATAATTCCAGTATGACCTCACGATTTTTCCAACTTTCGTGAGTTCAAAGCATCTTTTCTGAGCGAAACAAACGCGAACGCGGTATGTTTCATCACGGATTACTCATTTGGGGAGACACTTTTCAGGTGTCTACAGAAGCCCCCACTTTGACTGAGTCTGAAGAGACGATAGTTTCGTAAAGACAAAGTCAAAGTATTCGATTCGGAACGAGAGCAACTCAAGACGTTCTGCGACCCTGAGTTACCCTTTTTCGCCGGTAACCACTGCAAAACAAAGGTTAGTTTTACCTGTAGCGTGTCCATGCGGTTCGATGTGCTTGATGTGTCTGAGTCTTGACGGTCATTTCCCCGTTGGGCTGACTGGGAAGAAATGCAGGTGCGTCCCATGCTTTCCGAAGAAATGAGCATTGACTTGAAAACGATAGCCCTAATTCAGGATTAAGGACTACCTTGGTACGACATTAGGTCTGTTTTTATGTCTAGCGAAATTTGCATGCAATGTTGACTTTGTAACTTGTGACCTGATATGAGAGAGTGGCAAGAGTCATTGATTTGAAAGAGTCTTTGAATTCGAAAGGGCCTCGTCTAGGTCTGTTTAAGACATGATTTGAGAGAGTCATTGAATTTGAAAGGGCCTTGTCTAGTCTGATTCTAGACATGATTTGAAGAGAGTCTTTGAAAGTGCTGTCTAGGTCGGTTTTAGACATGTTTGAGAGAGTCATTTGAATTTGAAAGGTCTGTCTAGTCTGTTTTAGACGTGTTTTGAAGAGTCTTGAATTTGAAAGGGTCTTGTCTAGGTCTGGTTTAGACATGGTGGAGAGAGTCTTTGAATTTGAAAGAGTCTTTGTCTAGTCTGATTCTAGACACATCTTGTTAGGTCTGGTTTAGACATGGTTTGAGAGTTGAAAAAAGGCTTGATGATACGAGTGCGACCACGTGGCGCAGTGTCTTTTAACTTTGCTTTTGTTTGAATTGGGCTTTGGATTTGCATGGATTTGACATTTATTTGGATTGATGACTGCATTGAACTTTGATTTTTGCTTTTTTTCTTTTGCCCATTTATTCTTTTTTTTTCTTTTCTTCTTTTGCACGTGTCTTTTCCTACGCACCGTTTAGTCCAAAGGTTAGGTAGATGTGGGTGATGAAAGAAAGATAGCTAATTGATAGTGTTTGAGGCTCAAAAGGTTGCAAGGGTTTTTGATTTGGATGTGACAAAGGGAATGGAAGGAGGGGTCATTTGTGGAGCTGTGAAAGAAGGCCTCTCTAGGATTGTTCAAATTAAATAATTGACATCAGCATTAGATTAAACCAATTGTGCCAATGAGTGTTGAGACTTGCATAGAATTAGAAAATAATATTGCCAAAAACAAATGAGTCATTGAAGTACACGCTTATTGTATAGGAAGAGACTACATAGACTCAAGGGACAGAATTGAAAGGACACATGGCTAGGACTAGGACCTCTATTACTCAATCCAGAGAAGGCCGGCAGATCGTATGACCCACGCCTTGGGGTGACTCATGAGGCTTTGATGGTAGTGGTGTTGATGTTTTTCAGTTTGGCCAAGGAGTATAGGATTAGGCTTTTTGTGGATGATGGAGGGTCAAGAACATGGCCCTTTTGTGGAGGAGATTTGTTGACTTCTTGCCTCTTGGGCCCCAGAGACAAGTTGCGAGCTTTGCTATCTTGCTGAAATCAAGAAATTACACTTTAGAACCTAGAAACAAAAGATTGTCTACTTGAAAAACTCTTAAGAACAAACCTAACTCAGTCTTGAGGTTCTGGACTAAGGAATTGAACTCGAAAGTAACTTGAATGGGCTAGACAAAATCTGATTTAAGGTGCTAGACTCGAGAGAGATTCAAACCTAAGATGGCCTATTTCAGAATTAAGGACCTCTCAGACCTACGAGCCACTTGAAATTGAATGGGCTAGCATTGAATCAAAGTTCCTAGGGTTTGAGCCATATATCAACCTAGTTCAGTTTTAAGTTTAAAAGTTGAAGCAACCTAATTCGATTCAAGCTCTGGGTGAACCTAATTCAGATTTAAGGTTTTTGAATTGAATTGAATTGAACCTAATTTAGTTAAGAGTCCATAAAGGTCGAATCTAAGTCAGATTTTAAGACTCTTGGATTGGAATGAGCCTAAGTCAGTCTAGGTCGAATGGAGTTTGAGATTGAATTGGATTGAATGGCCTAATGGATCAACAAACTTCATGTCTTGAACACTAGATTAAGGACTGGGCTTAGTTGGTGGTTAAGAATTTGGACTGAATGAAGATCACAAGTTAACAAGCACATTGATTGAAACACAAATCCAATTACTCACTTAAGGTCAGGATCTAAGTGAACTATAGTCGGCTTGGTTAAGTCTATAGTGTACCATGCTAAAGAGTAGAGTGGTCCAATTTCACCACCACAATATTGTGATGTATGCCGAGAACCCTTATATACACGCATCCTAGTAACACGTGTATACGTGGCATGGGCGGATAGGACTTACTTACCATTGTATCCATTAACCACAGCAACCAAGGTAAAACCCCCCTTAAGATATCTCGAGCATAGAACATGCCCATATTGAGACCAAGTGCCTAAGACATGACCCTATTCGAAGGTCACAAGCAAAATTCAATTGATTATGAATATAGAACTACAGACTTTCAAGTCTGTCCACTCACCAAATGTGATTATCCCCAGTGAAGTCGCCAAAACTGTAGGGCTTCGCCCCGCCTTAGGAGGGGCGTGACCTCAGCTTCAGTGTCATGGAGTTGAGCCATGGAATCCGCAGTGAATGCGTTGGGTGTGTTGTCGAATTGAGGGATCGGCCACCTCGTGCCTATATAGGTTATTCACGACGCCCGAAACATTGTGCCAAACTAGTGGCCCCACAAGTAGGTCCAGTAACCAAAGTGTGGGTCTCGGGACATGGTACGAAATCAGATCTGTAACCAAATTCGCCCGCATTAGCGGCCTCTACTCGGTCTCATTGTAGTTCCATAAATCATAACAATTGAATTCAAAGAGCCTATTTGAATGATCTTGAAAGCACACTAATTACTAGGTGAAGTTGCTATTATGTACAAGCAATGACTTCTATAATGACAAGGCGATCACTTGATTGTAGTCAATGTTAAAAAAGGTGCTTAGCAAACCGGTCGTCCATGATTATCTGACTTTAATGTGACAAACGATTAAATTCCGTCTGTTTTAAACAATATATACAAGTGTGATGAATATATATACATAGACATGAAAACAGAAGTTAGTAAGCATATAATATGTATATGTCCTCCTCACCTTTCACTGCAAACAATCAAATTTTAAACAAAACTCAAAGAATCGCCTTTCGATTGAATGCTAATGAGACAAGCAAACGCGTTTAGTATGACATAGTAATATATGAATAATAATAACTGAAAACCAAGAAGAACCAAGGAAACATGAAAACATTAATAAAATCCTACATATTTACATACGATTAAGAGGTGAGTTCTACATTGTTTTAATTGAATTAAAACTCAAAATAATGGTAATCAAATTAAAAGTGAACAAATGGAATTGAAAAAGAGTAAAGAAAGGTTTTTGGTGGTAATCTCAGATTTATACCCTTATTTCGCTTGTTTGATTCGATAGAATCGATGCTTTGAATTGAACGAATGTGTTTTGAGTGTTTTGTTAGTTATAGATGTGTCTCGTGACTTGTGTCTGTGAAGTGTAGTCTCGGAGTGTGTGAAGTGTGAACTGTGAAATCTATGAAGTGAAGTGTCCCGACTGAGCAAGGCAAGATATATTTATAGGCACGAGCAAAACGAGCAGCAAAACCCTGCGTATATACGCTGAGGATGAGCTATATACGCAGGTGTAGGAGCGTATATACGCTCATTCCAGCGTATATACGCTTTCAATTTCCATAAAGTTTGCAACTGCGTATGTAAGTTGAGCGTATATACGCAGCTGTGAGCGTATATACGCTCCGTTGAGCGTATATACGCTCATCATCTGCGTATATACGCTCCATGATCTCGTATATACTTTCCAAAAACCCTGAAATATTTCGTTTCCTCCGATTTATTCGTATTTCCTTGATTCGACGACTACTAGACACCCTTGCTCTCCAAGCAAGATTTCTAGAATTTCTAGAAGGTTCCACGTATTTCCGGAGTATTTTCAATTATTCACGTATTTCTGCTATTCTGCGTATTTAAACATTGCAAAATTCATAGAAAATCATAGAAAAAATCAGAAAAATAATTTAAAAATATTGGAATCAGAAAAATGTGACGCACATGATGGAAAACAAAAAGCACGAGATCGCCAGCGTGACTTGTTTGAAAACCTTCGAAAACCTTTGAGTTTATCGAGAAAACCGAAAGAAAATATGTTTGCCTCGTAAGTGACCTTTGCTCAATAATTCCGAGAATGACCTCACGTATTTCCAACTTTCGTGAGTTCAAAGCATCTTTTCTGAGTCGAAACAAACGCGACGCGTATGTTCATCACGATTACTCATTTGGGAGACACATTTTCAGGTGTCTACACTATTGTATTTTATTTTTTTCATAATAAACTACTATATTTTCTTAGCATATGAATTTAATAAATATTTTATAACACAAAAAAATTAAAAAAATTGTGAAACAAGACAAAGTATAAACAACTACTCCACTTGATATTTTTTTCAACAATTATACAAGTCAACAACTAATTAGGTTTAAAGCCAAACACACGC
>SNQN01002708.1:32495-50031 GCA_008642245.1 Bassia scoparia | reverse complement strand
GAATTACAGACAATGCATTGTTTTAACTTTTGACTTTTTTTGTATATACTAAGTTATCATATTTTTCTTTTATATGTGATTAAACTTATTTTTTGAGTGGTAAATTTTTGGACATTAAATAAATTATGTAATTATTCTCTTAACCTCTAAGTATAAGCGTAAATTTTTAAATTTCGATGAAATAAGTAATTGAATATGTAGAAAAAGAACAGCTTTATGTCGATACATTAATCATTTGTAGGGTGGGTATGCAAAATAATTATAGCATTTGAAAAAATATTGTCAATTGTTTTAATTAGTATTTTCAAATGCTATTTGTAGGCTTCGCCCCGCCTTAGGAGGGCGTGACCTCAGCTTCAGTGTCATGGAGTTGAGCCATGGAATCCGCATGTGAATGCGTTGGGTGTGTTTTCGAATTGAGGATCGCCACCGTGCTATATAGGTTATTCACGGACGCCCGAAACATTGTGCCAAACTATGGCCCCACAAGTAGGTCCAGAACCAAAGTGTGGGTTCTGGGACATGGTACGAATCAGATCTGTAACCAAATTCGCCCGCATGTAGCGGCCTCTACTCGTCTCATTGTAGTTCCATAAATCATAACAATTGAATTCAAAGAGGCCTATGAATTGATCTTGAAAGCACACTAATTACTAGGGAGTTGCTATTATGTACAAGCAATGACTTCTATAATGACAAGCGATCACTTGATTGTTAGTCAATGTTTAAAAAAGGTGCTTAGCAAACCGTTCGTCCATGATTATCTGACTTTAATGTGACAAACGATTAATTCCGTCTGTTTTAAACAATATATACAAGTGTGATGAATATATATACATAGAGCATGAAAACAGAAGTTAGTAAGCATGATAATATGTATATGTTCCTCCTCACCTTTCACTGCAAACAATCATATTGTTAGAACAAAACTCAAAGGAATCGCCTTTCGATGAATGCTAATGAGACAAGCAAAAGTATTAGTATTGACAATATAGTAATTGATATAATAATAATGAAAACCAAGAAGAACCAAGGAAACATTGAAACATTAATAAATCCTACATATTTACATGAGCGATTAAGAGGTGAGTTTCTACATTGTTTTAATTGAATTAAAACTCAAAATAATGGTTAATCAAATTAAAAGTGACAAATGGAATGAAAAGAGTGAAAGAAAGGGTTTTTGGTGAGTAATTCATGATTTATACCCTTATTTCGCTTGTTGATTCGATAGAATCGATGCTTTGATTGAAACGAATGTGTTTGAGTGTTTGATAGTGTATAGATGTGTCTCGTGACTTGTGTCTGTGAAGTGTGTCTCGGAGTGTGAAGTGAGTGTGAAAGCTGGTGAGTGAATCGTGTATTTAGCTAAGCTTATTCCAACACTTGTTTGAAAAAAATTGGTAGAAAATAGAGTTTTGCATGCAAATGCGGGCAAAGGAATACCATTTGCACCACATGCATTGGTCATCAAATTTTGGGGACTCTTAAGTAATATTAATTCATTTTATAGTAAAMTTTGAATCCAATAAGATCTGCATTAATATCATTTGTATTCTTTGATATATTACCATATTGTTCGAGGGTGTGGATTTGAGTATTTGTTTAGGAAATTGTTCGCTCACCATTTGTTATAACTGAAAAGTGGCGTAAAATATAACTGCATTATTGATATTAAAGTTTTACTGATAAATAAAAAAAATGTAAAGTAGTAACATATTAATCAATAATAAATTTTTAAGCTTTTATCTTCAAACTACATTATTGAATATTTAAAAAATGTTCAATATTATGTAKATTTCCCTCTTTTGTAACAATTCTAATTTTGTACTTGTACCTCCATACTTAAAATCCAAACCAATAATGGTTTTATTTCATTTTTGCAAAGTAGGAGGCGCAATATTTTTAATATTTTGAAAAAATATAACTATTCTATATTTTTTCCCAAAAGGTAAGTTTTTATTTTTATTAGTCGACTACATACTATTAATTTTTTTCATTAATATAACATTTTTGTAATGAATATCATATACAACATTTGCTTATACTTCGRATTTTATTTGCCAAACATTATATATATTTACTCATGTATATGTATTCAGTTATTACAAGTCAACAACTAATAGRTGTGCGCATTTAAYAAAGTTTACCAAATATACGCTAAGCTTAGCATATTTCAACTCATGTTTAAAAAATATTGGTGGAAAAAAGAGTATTGCATGAAGGCACAAGTGATGCACTTGCACCACATGCAGTGGTCATCAAGTTTTAGGGACTCTAAAGTAKTATAAATTTAATTTATAATAAATTTTGAATCGAAACAAATTTTCGTTAATATCATCTATATAAAATATTATGAATATAGGTTGAGGGGTTTTGAAGTTGAGTTTTATTTTAGAAAATTGTTCATATCCCATTTGTGATAATMAAAAAGTAGCACACTACCTCCATTTTTAAAAGTTCTACCAATTAACAATTTAGCCTAAAAATATTGAGCTTAATATACATAAAAAAAATTTGAAATCGTTATTTTATATCAACTTACTAAAAAATCGTGAAACTAGTTCTTATTAGCAATGCATTGAATCTTATGACATGTTATCATATCTTGGCAATATTTAAATATAAATACCCTCAGATAATTAACTTTATAAAAATAAATAAAATATTATGACCCGTACATTTTCGATGTGTGTGACAGTGAGGGGTAACTCAAGTAGTTAAAGCTTTCCTCTTGATTTCGGGATGTCCTAGGATCGATTCTCATCCCCGCTTTATAATAATATTGGTGGTTTAGAATACGAACTTATAATAATGTTGGTGGTTTAGAATACGAACAATAGAAAAGAGAAAACATAGTTTTTTTCCTTTTGATTTTTAGTTTTTATATAAGTAAAAAAGATAACAATAAAAGATAATGAACAACATATTGTTTTTGACTTTAATTGTTAACGAATTTGCAAAGTTTAATAACAACAGATACAGTTAATATCATTGTGAATTACAATTGTAATCTCATTTACGAAATATTGTTTTTCTTCATGTTTTGTAGTTTGTCAAAGGATTTTTTTTTGAAATTGACATTAACATGCAAAAACTAAAATGTTTTTTTTCTTGTCCCATTTTTTTAAAATTTATCAAATATAGTAAAAATTATATTTCGTCCTTCCTTTTGTTTGTCTTTTCCCCAGATGAAAAGAATTCTAAATATTTGTCTTTTTAGAATTTTTTATTTTAACTCAACTTATCTCCTTTTACAATAGATAAATGAACCGTGTTTATTACTTTTTCTCCATCGTACTAAATAAAGTTAACCACGATCCAGCTTACTTCCCAAAAATCACTTTTCAGCATATACTTATTACATTTCCCATTATACTAAAGAAAAAGTCAATAACTCTTTTTTCAAATAAAATATTTTAAATTAATGCATTATCTTAATAAGATTTTTTTTTCTTAACTCCCCCATTCCAAAAGAGACAACCAAAAGGGAAGGATGAAGTAAGGTTTAACATATTTAATTTGATAGCAACAAATTGATAGTTAAACTTTCACTTTCATTTAAAAGTCCAAACATTTGGACAATAGTAATTAATTAATAATTTACATTGTTTTAAACAAAAAATATGTTTCAAATTGCTTATTTTTTGAATACTTGTATAAAAATCCCGAACTTTTAAAACAAATTAAAGAGTTTTTTCTTTACAAATTAAAAACTATTAGATTTATTAATATTTTGAATCTATCAAAAAATAAAAAAAAAAATCAAAAGATAGTTTAGACTTGCACAATTTAGGAAGCTAAATATTTATTACTATTGTTATATGTGATTTTTTTAATAATAAAGAAAATACTTTAAATGGAAAGTGTTTTTTTTAACGAGAAAGAGACACATGTGATTTTTGTTTTAGTAAATACTCCATTTTAAATCTTTGGTTGAAAGATCCTACTCTGTACTATGTTCAAAGGTGTCATCCAATAATAATCCAAACTTATTATTTATTCGATCACTTAGAGAGAAGTTATTATTTTTTAATGTCTAGAGAGCCATAAGAACGGGATGTTACATAGATAGAAATTACATAACCTGAGGTTTACAATTTATAAAGAAAGCATTACATACTTGAAGATTTGAATCTATAACTAATTACTAAAACCAAACGCATTCATGTCACACAATGCCACTTGGCAAATTCTAATGAAAAAATTTCCCTCCAAAATAATAAATGATCTCATCTCTTTTTTATTCACATTTTTTCTTAACCCTCCCGTATAATACAAGTAAATAATCAATGCTCATAGGATGTCAAAGAAATTATAATCAACTACATATTTTCTTAAAAAAAAATAAAGTATTATTTTATTTATTACAATAAAAAAAATTATAATTCATAGCTAGCCAAAAAAATACAATGGTTAATAATTAAATTACAAATAATTTCTTTTTTATTTTTTATTATTTACAGTCGTGTGAAGTTTAACATTAATTAAATTGCAAACATAAAAGACATTAGTAGTAGATTGTAAAATTAGAGTCATTTAAATTTTACAAATTCTTTTTATTTATTACATGATTAGTAGGAAATTATCATATAGTTTGAACGTTATCATATCATAGCACGGGTATCGCCCGTGATTAAATCTAGTTGAATATAATTTATAGAACTCTAACGAGTAAAGTTGAATCAATATTAGCCATTGAATTTGTAATTAATGTCTTATATGGAGTATATAATTTCTAAAACATATTTTATCCATTTTCCAAAAATTCTCACAAATTTTGGACCTAATATTTAAAAAATATGACTAAAATTGAACACACTTAATAAATTTATTATAAAACTCTAGTGGATTAAAATCCGTCAATGAACATGTTTWTGTTCTACTTGTAAAAGACCWTAGAATTTGTTTGACTTCCAGGTTCCCAAGGTCAATGAATTAGGGAAAAAAATGGTAGAAGTGTGAAATTGATAAATTTAGCAAACAGTTAAAAAGTGGGAGTGCATAATGTATTGTGGTCCTTATGTAAGCATTGACAAATTAAGATGCGAAACAGTAAATAACTCAGACTGCCTATACCACCTGCCAAGCTCTGTTTTTTACCACTTCTTAAAGCAATTTAACTGACAAAAGCAATTGTTACACCTCCCCTCTTCTCTTCCTTCCTCCTTTTCTCATGTAACGTAAGATAACTTCCCCCAAAATTACACATTTCATTTTTTTCTTTTAATAAAAAAAGTTACCATTTCGTTTGTAATTTTCATTTTATATTTATTTTTCATGGGGTGCACAATACAACTTACACATTAAATGGAGGAGACAAAGCTTTGTGTAATAACTCTTAACCCAAGTTAACGCATGATTTAAGAAACCAGGGTTAAAAAAATAAAACAACCAAAACATGTGGTTAGGAAAGACGACCATAAACAACCCAAACAAGATTGATTTTTATTATCAACAACAACATCAACTTACTCATCATACTTCACTCTTTTCTCCTTTCTTCACTTTCTGCTTAGTAGTAGTACTTACCATTCCATCATCAATAATCATCACCTTCTTCTTCAAAGATCATCACATCCCACAACATTAACCAGCTTAATTCATTCACTCACTCACTCACTCACTCATCATCAATCAATCCTATATCATTTCAACACATTGTTCTGTTCCTCCTCAATTCTCCTGATTAAAAACCAACGATTTTTTTTCATGAATTAGAGAAAAAATAACAATAAACCATGAAAAAGCACTACTAAATATCATTATTTGGGTGTGAAATTGAGGTTGCTTTGACTGTATCTTTGAGATTTATTAATTAGTGTAGTAGATGTACATGTTTGGAAATCAATACAACCAGAATTTAAAATGGATGTAACAGCAATTATAAGGCCAACAGCAACAGCAACAACGACGGCAGCAGCGGCAATTGGGCCGGGTTTGGGCATCGTCCCGCCCAGTAAAAGCCCAGAAGCGGAGAGCGAGACGCCGCCTCGGATCCAGCCCAGCAAGCCCATTTCCTTCAGCAACGGCGTGCTTAAGCGACACGCGCCACCCCAAGTCGCGTACAAGGAGTGCTTGAAGAACCATGCCGCCAGCATGGGTGGCCACGCGCTTGACGGGTGCTGTGAGTTCATGCCTTCCTCGACCGCAACCGCCTCCGACCCTACCTCGCTGAAGTGTGCGGCCTGTGGGTGCCACCGCAACTTCCACCGCCGAGATGTGGACGACAACTTGCCCACAAACTCTGCCGCGGTGACGCACGTAATCGAGTATCACCCGCACCACCGCCACCACCCTCTCCCTCCCACGGTGGGGACAAGGGTGCGGAGCCCGGGCTCGGGGTCGCAGTCCCCACCCCCGATCTCGTCCACCTACTACCCGGGTTCCGCACCTCATATGTTACTTGCGCTCAGCAGTGCTGGGGGTACTGGTGCGCCCGATAACAACATCACTACACCAGCATCAATCCCCACCAACGGAGGTCCCCACCCGCACCAGCACTCTCACCACCAAGTTCACCATCARCACCACCACCCCCAGATGATGATGGTGAACTCATCCTCGTCCCAACCTCCGAGCCGAAAGAGGTTCAGGACGAAGTTCAGCCAGGACCAAAAGGATAAGATGTACGAGTTCGCGGAGAAAGTGGGGTGGAAAATGCAGAAAACAAACGAAGACATGGTAAACGGGTTTTGCAGCGAGATTGGGGTCGAAAGAGGGGTGTTCAAGGTTTGGATGCACAATAACAAGAACACTTTTGGCAAGAGATCTGCTACTGCTTCTGGCAGTGCTAATAACAATGGCGCTGCAAATAACAATAATAACAACAATCCTGCTCACACCAGCTTCAATAATAATGGAGTTACCATTCATGATGATGATGATAACGAAGATCATGCTGATTTGAATGGAAATGGGAATAATAGCAATAGTAGTATCAGTATCAATGATCAGTCTCGCCACCACCGCGTTCAACACCATCACCATCATCAACAATATAATGGCAAGAGTAATGAAACTAATGTTCCTACTAATGCTTCTTCTTCTTCTTCTTAATTACTTCATTAATTAAATTAGTCTCTTTTTTTCTTTTAATAAAAACTGTCTTTAGTTTTTCTTTTTTTAGTTTAATTAGATTTTCAGGTAGAATGAAGAAGAACAAAGTTTCCCAAGAATTCTGCACCCCCTTACCTTTTATTTTCTTTAATCGTTTTGATTTTAGTAGGTTTTTTTTTTTCCTGTTAATTATAATGGTAGTAAGGGGTGACTTTGTTGATGTTGAGTTTAATCAAGAGGGAGATTGAAATTAATTTTAGTTTGGTACAGTACTATTCAATGAAGTTCTTTGAATTGTCCTGCTTCATTACTTACTTATTGACTAATCAACTGTTTATTATGATTAAATCCACTTACTTATTATTGACTAATCAATTGTGTTATAGGATCAATTTGAGTTACTATTGACTGATCAGCTGTTTTATATGGTTAAAAAATGTGACTTCCTCTTGTTGGATTGTTGTTGTTGACTTGTTGTCAAACACTAAATTAACAAAGTAAACCTCTTTTTAATTAGCTGATTAGAGGAGAGAGAATATGAATATAATCATGGTAGTTTATGTTTGAAGTATTGTCTGGATTTAGGAAGCAGAAAGTGGGTATTAAACAAAGATTAAGGTGGGATTCTCATTGCTTAATTTTTAATGCATCTCCCAAATATAGAAACAGCATATGTTTTTTAATCATTTTTTGGTGTCTGATTAATCAAATCGGGATAATGTTTTGTCCTAATTCCTTCATCTTTAAGCACCGCCTAATCATATCATTTGAATATCTTCTGAGGTGATCAATTGAGATTTTTTTCCTAGCATTATTATTATATCGTGTATTCAGTGTCGTTTTGAGAAATTATTTAACATTAATGTATATTTTATTGGATTCGTCAATGTATTAAATGCCCCTTTTTAAATGCATTTAAATTTCGAAGATAATTAATTATGTCATAGGTAGCCATATTAATTTTGTGATTAATTGAAACATATAAATGGGCTATCTAGTAATTAAGTAGTGTTGAATTAAAGTGTTGTGGTATCTATTTATTGACTTCACTTTCATTAAGGTCCCCCGTTTGCTTCATCCTGAATTTTGTTATCTTCAACATAGCTTCAAAAATAAGTTATTCCAATTATTGAACACAAATACACAATCATATAAGATCATCTGCCAAATTATTGTAAAATCGAAATTCAACTTAATCATGCTAGATGTCAACTAATTTTGTTGATTAAGAACAGTTTGCGACATTAATGATTTATAATATCCTTTAAAAATTATAATATTCTTGTTAATATAACTTTGATTACATTAGTAAGGTATTTTGTAATTAATAATTGTAGACCAAAAAGGGTAGAATAAGGATCTAAAAAGGAAAAAAGAAAAGATAGATTAAGATAACTACGAAAATTATGTGATAAGTATGGAAAAGGCGGTGTAATTGGTTTAAGTGGAGTGGGGACCATTGATTATCAAACATTATTGTTAATTGATTGAAAGTGTTACCTGCTAAGTTCCAATGTAAGATAACAAATCTTAATCTAGTGCATCTAGTGCCTTTTGAAGGTTTGATCTTATTTTAATTAATCTTATTAAGCTGATTTTTATGAGTACCAAAAAGATAATCTAACCACAATATATTTTATTTAGCTTTCCTTTTAAGGGAAGTGGATGATGTTTACTTACATCAACATTAATTAGATTTTTGGAGGTTGYAGGCATAAATAAAGGGCACAAAAGTGCTGAGTATAGGCTGATGATGGTACTAAATGGATTGTTTGACTTTACCATCAATTTGTTTTTTTAATACTAGTATATTATAGAAAAAAATGAATTGTATAAGCTYGTGTTTCTTTGGATATAATCGGATATGAATTGATCTAAATTGAAAGAAAATGAGAGAAACAAATAGGAAAATTTGTCATTAACCCCTCCGTTTTTGTCAAAGTTTAGAAAAAAACTTTCCACTTTTTTTTATTAAAAATAATTGGATTATGTTATAAGAGCTACATATAAGAAATAAATACGTTTCTATTCTTGAAAATAATTTAGGAAAACAAGAAAACATTTCACAACAATCAAAATATTAAATGCATTATTGAACATTTTCTTTCCATTTTAAGTCTCTTATACATAGCACTTACTTTTTCTAAAATAATTACCCATTTTTAACAAAGTTTGCAATTACATATCTTTTCATATTTCGGCTAAATTTTTTTTTTTCCAACATGTGAGGCCCAAACTTCTTCTCCAAAACTCCACTATTCTCTACAAGTACCATTATGTATAATTTTTATTTTTTAAATAAACAAGTCTAAAATCGGACCACACCTCAAAATTCAGGTCTAGATCGGAATCGATTCAGGTCGTCTGGTCTAGGTCCAGAAAAATTTGTGATTCCGGTACTGGACCGGTCCTCAGCCCTACCTCCATTGGGTAACCGTAGATAAAGTTACGGACAAAAAAAAAACAAAACATTCATTAAACACCTTCGTCCACGAAAATGTACTTTGCACGTGTTGCTACGACTATTCCAAGTTGTTTTTCTTGTCCATAAACACTTTCCCATTGTAATTAATCGAGAGGTTATACCCCCAACAACGGTCTATGAAATTAGTAGAATCTACCTTCAAGCAACCTCAGAAAGAAAATCATTAGTTTAAAGAACTAAATAGGTTAGGYACGGATTTAGGGACGAAAATTTTGATCCATCCCTAGTTAGGGACGGATTAGAAATTCCATCCCTAAATTTCCGTTGCTATACAAGCTTTTTTTTTTTGTAGTGATTTAGGTTAGAATTGAAGAATTTAAAGATTATCAAAGTTGTGCAACTCTATACTCAACCGACTAAGTTGGTTGCGTTGCGTTACTTGCGTACTCGCGTGGAGGCTGGTTGCAGCCGTCATTGCAGGCTGAAGGCAAGTGGTGACTGAGAGGCAGAAAGCCTTGAGCTGAGTGGTTTGGTTGACCTAGTATAAAGAGGAAAATGGAACAAAAGATATACTCCCTRCATCTTTTATTATTTGCTACATTTTGACATGTAGCACTGTTCATTTGTGAACCTTGACTGTCTTTAGATTTATATACATAAGGAAAAATATAGTCATGATTGATCTTGTTTGATTCGTCTCAATTTGTACTTTTCAAATATATAATTACAATTTTTTCCATATATGTAACTTYAAATATTACTATTTGAAGTTGTGTTTCGAAAACTGTGAAAAAACAAATYTAGCAAATAAATAAAGACAGAGGGAGTATGAGTTATCGGAGGTTTGCTGCGAAATGTTAAAGGAGAAAGCCCAGACAAAAAAATAAATAAATGAAAGTGGTTGCAAAAGATCCGAACTGTAGATCTTTGAGAGGATATTGGTAGTGACCCGGTTCAGCAGTATATACCAATTGAACCGGCAGAACATTCATGAATTATATACTTCCTCCGTTTTTTTTAGACGTCCCATTGTTTAGATTTTGGAAATCGAGGCAAAATTTGATGAATTGATGAGGTGTATTGATGGGTATTTTAATAATATAAGTGGGGTCCAAAAATGAGAGAAAAATGGTTAAAYTAAGTGTATTGATGAATATTTTAATAAAGTAAGTGAGAAAAGTTATGTGGTCCCCACAAAAAAAGAGTGATTGAAGAGAGATTAATGAATATTTTAAGTGTGGACCCCAATCCAAAAAAAGAAAAAAAATAAGAATGGGACATCTATTGAGAAATTACCGTTTTAGTACAATGGAGCATCTAAAAAAAATGGAGGAAGTATATACTTGGTTTTATTTAGTTTTAACTATTATCTCTCAAGGAAATTGTGTGTTCAACGAACCTGGTTGAACTCGGTGTGGATCCGTCATTGGAGTAGAGGCTCTCTATTCTCTAAGTATTGGTTGGTTTAGGTCATTGATGAAGTCATTACATAACTTTTTTTTTTTGGTTTAGGTCATTGATGAAGTCATTAGATAACTTTTTTTTTATTTTATTTACTTGGAAGTCATTAGATAACTTTGGATTTGACTTTACACTACTTTGTACTCCCTCTGTTCCATGAAGTTCCTGCCAGTCACTATTCATACGCTTCCCAATGCATGTTTTCTTTTGTTTATATGTTTCGTTACCCATTTGTATAAATTGTAACATTGAATATTAATAATTTATACATTAACCCGAATCAAACAAGACCCCACATGACTATATTTATTATTATACATTAAGAGTTATTTACAAGATTCTCTTCACTTGTGACTACTTAAAAAAACGCCAATGGCATGAACTTCAAGGAACGGAGGGAGTACTAGCTTTTTTTGCACGCTATGCGTGCGGGCAAAATTTAGATTTGATAATTTAATTTAGTAGTATAATACATTTGCAATTGAATATCCAAAATTTCTTTTTTTTTTTAAAGTGTGCAATTGAAAAATAAATTTTCTAAATAATTTAATTTCATGATTAATTGTAGTGATTGCTCAAATATTTGAATAGTAATTGTTAATTATTTTTCAATTTATGATTAATTGATTTATAGTTGTTGATTGATATAATTAATTGCATCATTAACTTAATTGTTGTGCATTGATTAAAATAAATTGGATTGTTTTAGGAATATTTTTTGGTTATCTCTTGTATGTAAGAGGGTAATATAGTAATTTAAGAAGGTGGACACCATTGCTTCCCCTTGACTTATATATAATAGAGATTAATTTAGTAATGTTATTAATTATCATTATTATAATTAACTAGATATTTATTAGGCCATGTTCTTGTTAACTAAATTTTGTTGAATTAATTTTTTTTTTACTAAACCTTAACAATTTTATAAGGATTGATCTTATTTACAGAACTGAACTTGTTACTATTGAAATGAACTTATTTTTATTGAAAATTATCTAAACAAGTTGACGAGAACAAAGCCTTCGACATACTTTCTTCGTTTTTTATTACTCTTTATACTTCCTGCGACATATATAAGGAAGTTTTCTACTTTTTCCGTTTCTTTTTAGTGGAAACTTTGAGAGTGATTCAGACTCCTAAGCAAAATTTGGTTGTGAGTGTGAAAGTGAAAGAGAYAGAAAGTGAGACATGTGATTATGAGAGAAATATGAAGAAATGACATACAAAAAAAAGAAAGAAAAAGTAGTTTTCACTAATTTGATATTTCCAAAATTAGCAAAAGTTTCTACTAAAAAAAACGGATGAAGTATTACTTGGTACATTTTTTTTTTGATAACTTTGTGAGAGTGAATTGACAACATTATCCCCACCGAAAATTGGTCTTTGCAAATATTCCTTTACGTATTTCCTATATTTTCTAATCCCTACAACATCTAATTACTACAATTCTACTTTTCTACCCATTAAAAAATTCAATGACCCAAATGATAAATCACTTAGGTAATAAGTACGTACATTGCATGAATCACCTAGGATTTGATTTCATATTAAAACTACTATTGTAATTATTAAATGCGAGTGGAGGAGAAATAGTAAGTTTTATATAATAAAAAAGTAAGGTAGCGTAAGAGAGTATGTTGGTGGCAGAGGAAAGAGGACCCAATCAACAGAGATGAGGCATGGCATGAGATATGAGGAAGGAAAGAAGGGCGTTGGTTACTCGAATTAAAAGTTAAGTAAATCAAAACTCAACGCTTGATTCCTCAAAATCAGAGAGAGTTGGTGTAACCGTGCATGTGCTTCTCACACTCTTGTGCTGCAGACGGTGTGCCCTTCATTATTAGCATTATTTTCCTACGGATACTCACTCCCTAAACTCTATTACAATTGTCTTTTTAAGACTATTCTAGACTGGTCAAATGTCAATGGGCGGGTTGTTAAGGTTAGAATAACGTTAATGAGAGAAAATACTCCCTCTGTTACGTTTTAAATGCAACACTTGATATTATTTGTGAGAGGTAAAATATTTAAGTGTTGCATTTCAAACGTAACACAGGAAGTATATATTTATTTATGATATTTTTATTGTATTGATATGATTTACTTCGTAGTATATTATATCTTACAGAATAAAATTTATATTAGGATTATGATGTAGCCTAGGACGGTTGTTTCCTATTTTAGTGTTGATCTCAACTTGTATAAATACCTAAGTTTTTATCCCAAACTGAAGGAGGAGTTTACCTTAATCACAATTTATCCCTAACTGAAGGAGGAGTTTACCTTAATCACAATTTACCCCTAAATTTTAATTTTGACAGATAAAAGTAACATCTCTAGATTCTCTGTCTAGAATTCTCTCTCCATCCACTCTTTGAGTGTAAAGCCATGGCGCGAGGTCAGGGGAGGCCTAGGAAGGAATCTCCGAGGAAAAGGAACCAGTTGAATTCGAGTAAGGAGAAGTTGAATTTGGGGAAGAAGAAGCTTGTTGCTGTGCAAGTTAATTTGGAGCTTCAGGAGAATTCAAAGGCGGATTTGGATGATCTTGTTGATCGTCCATTCTCGCCTGAGGAATCGATTCAAGAACTTGTTCAGGGTTCAAGGATAGAATCAAGGTTGAAGGAGTGGCTCTCTATTCTTAATCTGTCTTCTTCAGTGGTGAATGTCGGTACCTCTGTTTCTACCTATCATCCAATTAATGAATTGTCTTATATGAATGATGTTAATGTGGTGAATGATATTAATGRTGAATCCACTAAGAATGCTAGTTTACTCAATTCTAGGGTTCGATCTTCGATTGTTAATGGAGTGGGATAAACAATGAAAATGGGTTTCGAATTGGTAGGAATGAGGTCAATGGTTTCACTCTTACCGATTGTCCAGATAATGATGGAAATGCGGTGAATAAGAATTTGGGGGAAAAATGCTAAGACCTTAAAATTTTAGGTTTAAATGTTGAATGAGATTCTTACTGGGATATTTGCGGCTTGTATGCTTTGTTATAGTTCTCTTCTCTAAAGTCTTTGATTATATTTCTAGACGGAAATTTGGGGAAGGTAATGTTGATAAAGAATAATTATGTTAGGTAGGGTATATGTGTTATTCTTGTTTTCTTGCTCATTTGTTAAGGCCATTAATATACCATTCTATAGATTTAAGGCCATCTCATTTGAACACTGGGGGATGATATAGATTTTTGCCTACTAGAGTCCTTTATATCTACCTGGGTCACCTCAATCGCTTGCCAGTATTGACAGCTTGTAGTTGCTAGATTAGTGGAATGATAGGTACTCCTATTAAGCTAGATCATGCTACACTCAATAGGGAAGGTTGCTTATGCTAGGTATCTTATAAGACATGCGCATGCCAATTGCAACTATCATCCAATTGAATTGGAATGACAAGGTCTATTCACCTGGGCTCCGTGCTTCGATCTTGGGGAATGTTCACACTATGATGTGATTACCCACTGGATTTTCTGCTAATGTAGGTTAGTTCCCTCAATATTCCGTTGGACTTCTGGTATTATTATCTCCAATGTCCATCATCCTCTGAGACTTCATGGAGAATTATCAGTTCGTATCGATTGCCTCCGTTCTGATGGGGAATGAAATGTACTGCCTTCGTTCGGATTAGGTTTGGCTTGACTTTCTTTCCCATCTGTTCAGTAGTCGCCCGTATATGAAACCAACTGGTTAAATGCCGCGTAAGCCCGATCGGTGTATAGCGAGTCTTTTGTGGTGCGTCGCTTGACTTGCAATCTATCCGATAGCTAGTCGCGGGTAATTAAAACTTGACGACGTAAAGTCAAGTTATGCCCGATTGGCGATGTAACATTTTTTTTGTAAAGCTCCGCATTGCGTGTACACAATCGGGCAACGCTTGGCCCGTGCAAGATGAATAGACTCTGTATACTGTGCACTTTGACTTTATTTGCTTTCGACCTATTGATTGGGCTATTGGCTTCTTGTGACTTTGCATTGCTTATGGTCTTGTCGTAGTTTAGGTCTTTTTTGGAGCGGTTGATACTTTTGGCCTATTACCTTGTTAGGGTCTTTGGTCATTATTGCATGACTTGAATGTTGGTTGGAATTCCCTGAGGTACCACGAAATATGAACGCAACGGCTTCGGCGGTAAACACGCGGGCCACCGGAAGGCTCGATTTTCGAGCCAAAATAGGCGATGGGTGTAATCGCCAGTTTTTCGCTCTTTGGCTGAATTTTCGTGGTCTTTTAGCACTTTGCCTCATTTGTCATTTTGCTTTTCTTGTTATGTCTATTGAACTCTCACTAACTCATGTATCACCTTGAATTACTGAAAGTCTTTGCTTGCTATCAAACCCCAGTTCAAGTTAATGTTTACTCTCCAAACTTGAAATTCTGTAGGTCACTTCTGAATACAAAAATATTCCATTTGATTGACTTGTCAATTTCGTCATTGAATTGGGTTCTCCTTGCATTTGCCTTACACATCGGACTAACGTTGGGCTTATGCCCCCAGAAATTATACGACTCCGGCTGAAGGCATGTGTGCTTTGACTCTGAATCTGCTTCTCGACCTCTCACTTAATCGTGGCTATTGCTTCTTGTGACTCTGCTCGTCGTTCTATCGGCTTGTCGTAGGTTCATAGGTGTATTTTTGCGATATTGATGACTTTGGACCCATTTTGTTGCTTAGGAGCTACTTCCTTGGTCATTTTATGCTCTTGAAGTTGTTGACTTCCGGGACCCCCACAGTCACCACCCGCGACCATTGAACAACGGGGCTTCGCCCTCAATGTTGGCCCCACGAGAAGCTCGAAAAAATGATGCAAAACATACCCAATTACGCCCCATAATTTAGCTATTTCTGTGACTTTTCGTGGCCTTTTAAACCTTTGCCGCATTTTCATTTGTTCTTTGCTTTGTTTGTGCAAGCTCTCTCTAACTCATTTGCTACAAACTTGGATCTTGGAAAGGCTTTGTTTGTTCATCAAATCCATTCAAGTAGTGTAACTACTCCAAAGACTGGAAATTCACTATTAATTGACTTAATAATTACTCAATCATGCCATTTGAATATTCCTTGCTCATTTGTGCACTGAATTGGGGCTTTCTCCCTGTTGTGTATGCCTAAAATGTGTAGATGTTTGGTTTTCTGCCTGTTGTGGTCTTTTGCAACTTGTTTCATCAAATTTGGTGCAAATTTGAGTGAGTTATGCCATTGTAAGCTTGCTACTTGAAGAAGATGATGAATAGTAGCTTGCTATGCCCATGCCTTGTTGAATTATGCATATGCCTTCTTTATTCTTGCTTGTCGACGATAGAATAAAACTTTACATGCTGATTTGCAACAATGTGGATGCCCATGTATGATTTCACCATTGTAAGTAGCTCAAAGCTTGAAAAAGCACTTGTAAATTGGTGATTACTTGCTAAATTGAGGATTATAACATAGGAGTGAGCGTATACACCTTCTTGAAATCCTCGTTGCATATAGAATTTGCGAGTGGAATTATGTATTCCGTTAGGCATGTGTACTCACTGGGTAAAAAGGGGTACGGTGTTCTTTCTCGCCTTCCTAGTTGCTTGCCTATTGTTCCAACTACTAGGAAATTGTGCATTTCCTTCAACCATGTTTGTGTTGATTAACTGTAACTCTGTAAGCCCCTAGAGGGCTTTTTGTTTGTGTGCGCGATGTCCATTTTTAGCCGTTATGCTACCCGTTTATTTTCTGAATCTTTGTCCGATTCTGCTTGTAGCATGCCAGTGAGGAGAGGAAAACAAGTGCGCAGTTCCCGTCAGAGATGAAGGGCGACCAACTGGGATAATTCTGAGTTATGCTGCTCCCCAAATCATCACGTTTCTATCCGTCCGAGGAATGGACGAGTATGTTGCTTTCACTTTCTGATTGTCTTTTGTTTTGCCTTGTTTTCTAATTCATGCATCATCTCTTGTGCAGAGCGATTACCATACTTGGATGTACAGGACCTCTCATACGATTGGCGATATTTTTCGCAGAGAGTATTTTGAGCGTCGTAGAGGAGTATGGGACATCCTCGGACAATGCGGCTTCCAGGATTTTGTTCTCAACTTGGTTAGTCGGTTATACTCACTTGCTCCCAAGATTCCGGTGTTCGGCTTGATGGAGTGGTTCTGGGACACCACGAACACCTTTCACTTCCTGTTGGGGGAAATGGCCGCAACCCCCTACGATTTTGCTATGTTGACTGGGCTTGCTTTCACTGAAAAGCTTGTCCCTTTGGATGACGAGATCAGGCTTTCTGATCCTCGTTTGGATGAGTGGTTGGGTTCGATTGCTTCCCGCCTACGAGCTAAGAGCGTGGATAATCGAGCATCACATAGCATACTCATGGAGGGCCTTGTGCTGGCCGACACCACTGATGAGCTGTCATCCAGTATTTTTATCTTGGTGATGCTTTTCACGGCATTGTGTTCGGATAAGGGAACGGGGAGCAGAATTCAACTTCGTCTCTCCCTATTCTAGAGGATCTTTCTGTTGTTTCCTCCTATGACTGGCGTGGATTCGGCTATGCTACCTTGATGCATTTAATGAGGTTGTTTTGCCGTCAAGTGGATGGCGCGGCGATC
>SNQN01002708.1:17505-28483 GCA_008642245.1 Bassia scoparia | reverse complement strand
TATATATATATATATATATATATGGGGCTGTCTATATATTGGATTTTATTTTTTTTTAAAAAAATATAGACTATTTGTTGCAGTTATTAGTCATAGCCGCAACAAATAGTGTTTATTTGCTACTACAACCACATCAAATAGTCATTTGCTGCATGCTCATTTCTTGCGGTTCAAAACCGTAGCAAATAAGCCCTAATTAACTGCAGAAAATGAGCTTTTTTCTACTAGTGGTTGTGATTGTTTTGCATCTAGTTCCTCCATCCTTTTAATTTGTTTTGCATCTAGTTCCTCCATCCTTTTAAGTAGTGCAGCAAATTGTGGATCCATGTTGTGTGTCGAGGACTAAAAAAAATTTGGAGAAAACGTACCAAAAACCCTGTTGATTACCCCGAAGAATCGCTGGCTCTTGATACCAATTTGATGTGGATTTACAAGGAAAGAATCCTCACAAATCCAGAAAACGAGTGGAATAAAAGAACGAGTGTTTATTTGTGTTTAAAAACTGAAAATAACTTCGAATCTTTAAAGGATTCGACGGATCTTAACTCACAAAGTGGAACCAGCCCCAAAGAAACAACCGACTATGTAGCTAAACAAGTGAATTTCCGGACCAACCACAAAAAACTCACAAGGTTTTCTTTGAATTAACAAAGAGGAATTTTTGACAAAAATAAACTGAATTTTATTAAAGAATTCGAACCAATTTATAACACAAAATAGTATCTAAAACTAACTAAGATATTTAAGGAAAGATATAAATCTTATCCAGAAATTATCCTAACTAATAATATCCTAAAATATCCTAACAATATCTAATAAAATCTAACCCTAACCGACTAATCACACGGACATAACTAAACCTAACTAACCGAATCTAATCTAACAAATTAACCCTAATCTAATCTAAGATATTATTCTAACTAACAAATCAGAATAATATCCTAACCAACTAACATAATCTTAATTAATTCGAACCAAATAAAATAAAACTAACTGTAGGGCTTCGCCCCGCCTTAGGAGGGGCGTTGACCTCAGCTTCAGTGTCATGGAGTTGAGCCATGGAATCCGCATGTGAATGCGTTGGGGTGTGTTGTCGAATTGAGGGGATCGCCACCGTGCCTATATAGGTTATTCACGGACGCTCGAAACATTGGTGCCAAACTAGTGGCCCCACAAATAGGTCCAGTAACCAAAGTGTGGGTTCGGGGACATGGTACGAATCAGATCTGTAACCCAATTCGCCCGCATGTAGCGGCCTCTACTCGGTCTCATTGTAGTTCCATAAATTATGACAATTGAATTCAAGAAAACTTATTGATTTGACTTTGAAAGCGCATTAATTACTAGGTTGGGTTGCTATTATGTACAAACCAAGACTTCTACAATGGACAAGGCGATCACTTGATTGTTAGTCAATGTTAATAAGGTGCTTAGAAAACCGGTCGTCCATGATTATCTGACTTTAATGTGATACGCAATTGAATTCCGGTCTTGTTTAAACAATATATACAAGTGTGATAGAATATATATAAACAAGACATGAAAACAAAGGTTAGTGAGCATAATTGTATACATGTGTGTCCTTCTCACCTTGTTACTGCAAATAATCAAATTGTTAGAGTAAAACTCAAAGGAATCGTCCTTCGATTGAATTGCTATTTGAGACAAACAAACGCGTTAGTATTGACAATAATAATATGTATAATAATGAATTGTGACAAGATAATGATAATAAGTGTTAATAAAAACGAATTTGAAAACTTGAGTGACAATCCTACGTATTTACATGAATCAATTAAAAGGTGGATTTCTACATTGTTTTAATTGAATTAAAACTACATTGTTTTAATTGAATTAAAACTCATAACAATGGTTAATCAAATTAAGAGAGACAAAAGGAATTAAAAAAAAGAGTGAAAAATAGGTTTTTGGTGAGTAATCTCAGATTTATACCCTTATTTCGCTTGTTGATTCGAACAGAATCGATGCTTTGAATTAAAAACGAATGTGTTTTGAATATTTGAGAGAGAGAATAGATGTGTCTCGTGACTTGTGTCTGTGAAGTGTGTCTCGGAGGTGTGAAGTTGTAGTGAAGGTATCGGACTGAGCAAGGCAAGGATATATTTATAGGCACGAGGCAAAACGAGGCAGGAAAAACCCTGCGTATATACGCTGAAGATGAGCGTATATACGCAGGTGGGGAGCGTATATACGCTCAACCTCAGCGTATATACGCTCCTTCACTTTGGCAAATTCGTATGTATATGTTGAGCGTATATACGCAACATGTGGAGCGTATATACGCTCCTGTTGAGCGTATATACGCTCCTGATGAGCGTATATACGCTCATCATCTGCGTATATACGCTCAATGATTTCGTATATATTTTCCAAAAACCTCGAAATATTTTGATTTCCTCCGATTTTATTCGTGATTTCCCTTGATTCGACGCACCTAGACACCTTGCTCTCCAAGCAAGGATTTCTAGAATGTTCTAGAAGGTTCCACGTATTTCCGGAGTATTTTTCTAATTATTCACGTATTTTCTGCGTATTCTGCGTATTTAAACATTGCAAAATTCATAGAAAATCATAGAAAAATCAGAAAAATAATTTAAAAATACTGGCGGATTCAGAAAAATGTGAGGAACACGATGAAAAACAAAAAGCATGAGAATCGCCAGCGTAACTTGTTTGAAAACCTTTGAGTTTATCGAGAAAACCGAAAGAAAATATGTTTGCCTTGTATGTGACCTTTGCTCAATAGTTCCGAGTACGACCTCACGTATTTCCAACTTTTGTGAGTTCAAAGCATCTTTTCTGAGTCGAAACAAAACGCGAGACGCGGTATGTTTCATCACGGATTACTCATTTGGGGAGACATTTTCAGGTGTCTACAGAAGCCCCCACTTTGACTGAGTCTGGAGAGACGATGGTCTCGTAAGACGAAAGTCAAAGTACTCGATTCGGGACGGAGAGCAACTCAAGACGTTCTGCGACCCTGAGTTACCCTTTTTCGCCGGTACCTGCAAAACAAAGGTTAGTTTTACCTGTAGCCGTGTCCCATGCGGTTTGATGTGCTTGTATGTGTCTGAGTCCTTGAGCGGTCATCTCCCCGTTCGGCTGACTGGAGAAATGCAGGTGCGTCCCATGCTTTCCGAAGAAATGAGCATTTCTCAGGAAGTGAAAAGAACCACTTCTGACATATTGGTTCCAAGGAAAGGGGAAAGACCGTTGGAAACAAGGCAGGGTCAATCCCTTTAAGTACCATGGTGGTCTTAAATCCCTTTATATGGAATCGAGGGTCATCAGTTGGCTTGAACTTGGGTACGTCTTCGGCTGAGAAATCCTTTGGCAGTTTGGTTGCAAGGTTGGGGTCAAGAGGAGGTTGGTCTTGGTAGAAGGGGGGGTCGGTGGCTTTTTGGATTGCCTTTTCAAACAGCTTGTCCAAGGAAGTGCTCGAGGTCAACTCCTTGATCTTAGCTTCAAGCTGTTGAACTTGCTCGGCAAGCTTTTGGAGCTTTTCTTGTTGGGAGGCCATTTTGTGGTGTTAGGGCTGATGGGTGATGAAGGTTGGAGGAAGGCTAGGTTTGGGCTGAGGGTGTGGTGTTAAGGCTGATGAATGATGAAGGTTGGAGGAAGGCTAGGCTTGGATTGGGCTGAGGGCTCAATGAAGGTTAGAGGAAGGTTAGGTTTGGACTGGGCTGAGGGCTCAAACTCTTTGGGTCGAGCAAGGGCTTGGAGACGGCTTCACCCCTGTTTCAAAAAGAAATAAAACCCTTAGTGAGCTTCCTTGGTCATTATTGAATACATGAATGCAGATGCAAATGCATGTCCTAATTCCATGGTCATCTTTCCTAGAATGAATGTATAAATGCAAGGTGCCCTTTCGTTTTGAATTTTTTTTTGAATTTTTTTGAATTTTTTTTTTTTTTAAAGGGCACCAAATGTCGTGAGAATGTATGCATATGTCCTAAGTGGTTAGGGTCATGCCTATGTGTCGAGCCTGTGTTGGCTGAATGCAAGGTCAAACCTAATGTGAGTCTAAAGTCAACGTCTAAGGTCAAAGTCTGTGCCTACCCTAGTAGTCAAGGGTCAAGACCTAAGATCAGAGTCTATGTGGACTCTAATGGTCAAGGGTCAAGACCTAGGGTCAAAGTCTGTGTGGACTAAGGTCGAAAGCTTGAAGGACAAAGTCCTAGTGAACTATGGTCACAGACTAAGGCAGAGGTCAACTAAAGTCACTATAGGCTATGGAATGCATGATGTGAACTAAAAGATGACCATGGACTATATGCAAGTGTTGTGTTAAGGTCTAGAACTGTACAATGGCTAGGACCCATACATACACATATATACAAGACACATGACGGCAAGCCAACTATGGTCAGTCTAGGTTAAGTCAGAGAGTGTACCACGCCTAAGGGCAGAGCTTGGTCCAGTTTTCTCCACTTGCAATTAGCGATGTATGGCCAAGATACCCCTTATGCACACGCATCAGTAACACGTGCACACACGGCATGGGCGGGATAGGACTTGCCTTAGCCATGCGATCAATTAACCACATGCAACCAAGGTAGTATCCCCCCTTAAGGTGGTCTCGAGCATAGAACATGCTCATAGTGAGACCAAGGATCCTAAGGCGCGACCTTATTCGAAAGGTCACATGCAAAATGCAAAATCCAATAAACGTGATGATGGAATTACGAGACTTTTCAAGTCTGTCCACTTCACCTAACGGTGATTATCCCCAGTGAAGTCGCCAAATTGTAGGACGTGGGCCGCGCCCTCAGCGTATAGCGGGCGCGCGGCTTGGTACTACATCGAGGTGCTTTGCGTGGGCTTGAGCCACGAATCCCGCACGTGAGTGCGTTGGGGTAGTGTTGTCGAGTAAGGGGAGTCGCCACCGTGCCTAGAAAGGTTATTCACGGACGCCCGAAACGTTGGTGCCAAAACAATGGCCCCACGTCCAATCAAGTAACCAGTCGTGGGTTCGGGGACATGGTACGAATCAGATCTGTAACCCAATTCGCCCGCATGTAGCGGCCTCTACTCGGTCTCATTGTAATTCCATTAAAGCACGATTTATTGGATGCACACAACTTACGATTTTTAGCACCTTAGGAGCGTTCTAACCCTAAAAATTACTATGAAAGTGTGTTACTATTATGCACAAGAGACTACCTAACCTAGAAATTGTGACCACTTTGTATTAATCATGTTAAAACGGTGCCTAAAACAGGTTGTCCATAGTTAATCTGATTTAAAGTGATTCACATAATTCCGGTCTTTGTTTAGCAAAACATATATACAAAGTTATACAATAATGACAATATGCAATAATATGAAGTGCATAAACTTCAAAGTATATGCAAACTCATCTTACCCTAAATCTGCAAAGAAAACAAAAGTTAGTTTGTAAAACACAATGAAACGAATCCTTTGCCTTGAATCGCTACATGAAAACAAAGAAAACAATTGTTAGTCCTTGATAAAACGCAAGCGCAATGGATCTTTCGCCTTCGAATTGCTATACAAGAATAAAGAATTGTTAGTATTGACAATGGATAATAATAATGAAATGAAAAGGAAAAACCAATGAAAACCTTGCAAACATTGTGAAAACCCTACATATTTACATGAAACAAGTTAAAAGTGAGTTTCTACATTGTTTTAATTACATTTTAATTAGTCAAATTAAAAACAAAAAGAAATAAAAAAGAGTGAAAGAGAGATTTTTGGTGAGTAATCTCAGAATTCAACCTTTGTTATCGCTTGTTGATTCGAAAGAGAATCGATGCTTTGAACTAAAACGAAAGTATAATGTGTTTGAGTGTTTTGATGTTTTAGAGAGAGAGAGAGTATGCGTAGGAAGCATATGAAGTCGTGGTGTCGGACTGAGCAAGGCAAGGGGTATTTATAGGCACGAGGCAAAAACAGAGCATGAAAACCCTGCGTATATACGCTGCAAGTGAGCGTATATACGCTGCTTCCTGCGTATATACGCTCACTTGCAGCGTATATACGCTGCTCACCTTCAACAATTTTTGGCAATTTTCGTATGTATAGTATGAGCGTATATACGCTCCTGTTGAGCGTATATACGCTCCTGTTGAGCGTATATACGCTCATCAGTTGCGTATATACGCTCAATGATTTTGTGTATTTTTTCCAAAAACCTCGAAATATTTTGATTTCCTCCGATTTTATTCGTGATTTCCTTTGATTCGACGCACCTAGACACCCTTGCTCTCCAAGCAAGGAGTTCTAGAATGTTCTAGAAGGTTCCACGTATTTCCGGAGTATTTTCTAATTATTCATGTATTTTCTGCGTATTCTGCGTATTTAAACATTGCAAAATTCATAGAAAATCATAGAAAAATCAGAAAAATAATTTAAAAATACTGGCGGATTCAGAAAAATGTGACGGACATGATGAACATCAAAAAGCATGAGAATCGCCTTTGAAAACCTTTGAAAACCTTTGAAAAAACCGAAAGAAATTATTTTTGCCTTGCCTTTGACCTTTGCTCAATATTTCCGACTACGACCTCGCATATTTCCAACTTTTATGAATTCAAAGCATCTTTTCTAATTCGAAACAAAACGCGAGACGCGGTATGTTTCATCACGGATTACTCATTTGGGGAGACACATTTTCAGGTGTCTACAATTACCGTGTCTGGATGAATGCCACTGATGTGATGAGTTGTGCCGAGGCGAGACGTGCGGAGCAGAAGGACCATTACAAGAGTAAGGGACTGGACTATGATTCTACTAAGACCCCTGCTGCTAAGTCTAGAGCTATTTCTGCTAAGGACAGACTTGGTCCTAAGAAGGTGCCCGTTTGGAGTAGGCTTGAAAGACTTCCTCCTTTGAGGATTGACTCAAACGTTGCTGAAAGAAGACTTGGGCCTAAAGAGATTCTTGAAGGGGATGCTAAAGGAAAAGGGAAGGCTGTTCTGGAAGATAGACCCAAGAGACGCAAATGGGTGAGGAAGCCTAAAGGTGAAAGCTCGGGTGTGAAGAAAGATGATGCCGAGGAGCAAGAAGAGGAGTGGAAGGAGTGATTGCTTTATTCCACAACTCTTGTTTGTTTTATTTATGAATTAATAAAGTGAATGGCCTGCGAGCCGTTTTATGCATGTAATTAGAGAACTTGGAACTTGAAGTTTCCTTTTTGTATTGTAGTTACTTAATTTTAATTACAAGTAGTAATAAATTACAAACTTACATTGCTTTTTATACATTGTTTTTACTTTGAGCATGTTAAAGAAAACTTCGTCCAATTGCCGCTTGACCGCTATTCACTTGCTAATCCCTAAATAAGTAGGACACTTGTTATTGTGGCCAAGCCCAGGGAGAGCCTGCCTACGTATCCCATAAGGAATCAGACCATCCGTAGTTCTAATGCATGATGCTATTGTGTTGCTGAGACGCGGTGCACGTGTATGCTTTAGAAGTAGTATTTCTTGAGCTGGTCTAAGTTGGTGAGGCTGTAAAAGTAGTATCACCATTTGTGTCCATTAGTTGAACTGCCCCTTTTGGTAAGATCTTTTTGACAATGTAAGGACCTGCCCAATTAGGACGATAGTTGGCTCGAGGATCTAGGACTGTTTTGCGAAGTGCTTTAAGAACCAAAGCACCTTCTTTGATGCCTCATGATTTGACTCGCTGGTTGAAGTATTGTTCGACCCTCTTTTGGTGTGCTTGCACATGATGTAAGGATGCTAGCCGTTTTTCGTCGAGCAAAGCTAACTCGTCGAATCTCACCCTTACCCATTCTACTTCTAGGAGTTTGCTTTCTAGGACAATGCGTAGAGACGAGATCTCTAGTTCTACTGGTTGAACAACTTCGACCATAGACCAGTGAGAATGGAGTAGCTCCCATTGAAGTGGAATAGAGGTCCTGTAACCCCATAGAGCGAAGTGTAGTTTTTGCAGTTAATCTCGAAAATTCTCCGTCATCTTAGATATAATTTTTTTGAGATTTTTGTTAGCTGCTTCAACTGTCCCATTGGCTTGCGACCTATTTGGTGATGACTTATGGTGCTGAATGTTATACTTGGCGATTAGATCCGCACATTCTGCTTGAAAGTGGGTGTCGTTGTCACTAATGAAGTAATCTATGGCCACAAGTAGAGAAAGACCATGTAGAGACAAACGTGGATAGGAGAGACGGAGGAACATGCTGCGCATTGGTGTATTTTTGGCAAGTGTCGCATGTATAATTGTATTGCATGCAATCCCTTTCCATGGTGGTCCAATAATACACCAATTTGATGATCTTAGAGAACAGGAGCCTGCTATTCATATGGGTTCCACAGATTCCGTCATGGACGTGCTCCAGAATTGTTTTGCTTACTTATTGAGTGATGCAAAGTAGGTGGAGGCCATTGTAGTGGCGCTTGTAGAGTTCTCCGCCTTGAAGTAGGTATTGAGATGCGAGACGCCTCAAAGCCCTTTGTTGCTTTTTGGTTGCACTAGAAGGATATTCGCCTGTTTTTAGGTAGTCCTTGATGTCTTTCTACCACGGCTCTTCTGGATCGAGGTTGGGCACCTCATTTGTTTCGTCTAAAGTGCAGACGTATGCTGGTTCTTATCTTCGTTCAATGACTAAGGGCATTTGGGTCACTGAACTCGGAATTCACACCATGGATGCGAGCTTTGCTAGTGCATCTGCGAATTAATTGTCTTCGCGCCGTAGGTAAGTGTATTCGACTTCATCTACCTGGGATGCAATGTTCTTAAGATAGGACTGATACTGAGCAAGGCTTTCATATTGTACCTTCCATCGGCCCAAAATCTGGTTTTTAATGAGTGAGGAATCAACATATACCCGTAGCTTCTTTACGTTAAGCGCAATGGCAGCTTGCAGACTTAGAATACATGCTTGGTACTCTGCTACATTGTTAATGACGTCGAAGTCAAGCTTGACGGAAATTGGGGTGTGCTCCTCTTGTGATGATTAAAAGCACTCCAATCCCACATCCCTTTTGATTAGATGCACCATCGAAGTATAACGACCAACTGTCTTCCTCGGTCATCATAAGCTCTTCGTTTAGAAGGACCTCGTCTGGAGAGTCTGTTAAGAACTCGGAGAAAATGCTACCTTTGATGCCTTTTTGAGGCACAACCTTAAGGTCAAATTCGGCAAGCAGAACCATCAATCAAGACATGCGTCCGTTGACTGCTGGCCTTAAGGTCAAATTCCAGCATACAATGTGTACGATATGTGTTAGCAAGTAATGTCGAAGCTTTCGCGATGCCCACACTAAAGCCAAGCATAATTTCTCTAGGGTAGAGTATCGTTCCTCGTATGGAAGGAGCTTCTTGCTAAGGTAGTAGATTGCACTTTCCTTGTTGTTGATTTCTTGAGCGAGCATTGCTCCAACGGCGGTGCTTGTGGCTGTAGGATAGAGCCGTAATGGATGCCCAGGGCGAGCAGGAGCTAACACAGGAGGATTGATAAGGTATTGCTTGATCTTGTCGAAAGCTTATTGGCAACTATCATCCTATTTCTTGGGTGCACCTTTCTTCAGTTTCTTGAAGATGGGTTCATAGACCATTGTGAGCTTCTATATGAACCTGTTGATGTATTGGAGCTGACCCAAGAACCCTCGGATCTCCTTTTTATTTTGCGGTGGCCTAAGTGACTTGATTGTTTTGATCTTTGTTGGATTGATCTCGATGCCTCGAGAGCTGATGATGAAACCTAGGAGCTTGCTTGAAGTGACCCCGAATGCGCATTTTTGTGGATTAAGATGCATGTTGAACTATAGGAGTCTCTGGAAGAACTTCCTTAGTGCAATGGTATGTCCTTCGCGGTCCTTTGACTTGATGATCATATCATGTCTTGAAGCAAGCAGTGGCAGCTCGTTGGTATGTGGCGCCTGRATTTTTGAGACCAAAAGGCATCACAGTTTAGCAATATAGCCCCCACGGAGTGGTGAAGGTTGTCTTTTCCATGTCTTCTTCGGCCATTTTGACTTMCTTATACCCTGTATACCCATCCATGAATGAGAGCAAGYCATGATRTGRTGTGTTGTCTACGAGAACGTCTATGTGTGGTAGAGGGAAGTRGTCTTTTGGACTTGCTTTGCTTAAGTCACGAAAATCCACACACATTCCAACTCGTCCATCTTTCTTAGGTACTGGAACCACATTTGCTATCCATTGAGGGTAATTAACGACCTTKATGAACCTGCATTGTGTTGTTTGATGACTTCCTGCCGAATGTTAAGGGCAACTTCCGGTTTCATGCGACGGAGCTTTTGTTTGACTGGCTTAGCCCCCTCTATGATCGAAATTTGTGCTATGCGATGTTCGGATCAATCCCTCGCATGCCTTCATAGGACCAAGCGAAAACATCTCGGAATTCTTTCAGTGTTGCAACCAATTCATCCCTTTCTTGCGGACTCGGTGTAGGACCAATCTGTATCTTCCGCGGCGTGTTGTTGTCGGAGATGTCTACCTTTTCTGTTTGCTTGATGACAGAATTTTTCTTTTCGTGCTCTTCCATTGCCTTTATTAACTCATTGTTGTTTTGTTTATTTTCGAGTTGTGAATTAAAGCAATAAGAAGGAAAAGAGGAGTACGCAAAAAGGAGAATGTTATTAAACTTTGAAGAGATTACAGATAAGTTTGTCTCCAAAGAGACTTGATTGACAAGGGAGAGGGGGATACTAGGCTCCTTGACACACTCAAAAGGACATTCCCTAGGACTAGCTATCCTAGCTTCTACAACACTAGACTCAGACTCAGTCTCAGATTCAAAATCCTCGAGCATTGGTCCTTCGCCCATAGTGCACTTGATCACCTTGACTCCTAGAGTAGTGATCTTCACGGTTTTGCGCCAACCATGAACCAAGCCTTCAACTGGTGTAATGAGAGTGGTGGGGTAGAGTGGTGGGGTCGAATGCTTCCTTGGTCATGGAGATGAAAACCTCTTGTTCAGCTGGAGGAGTGATTTCTTAGC